>APFE030754935.1:4908-120978 GCA_000404065.3 Pinus taeda
TTCTGGTGTACATTCATAGTGTTGGGTGATCTAAGCTTTGCTTGACGTGAAGAAGGGCTTCTTAGCTGGAGGATGATGTTGGGTCAGAGCACATGGTTGTAATCCTCTTGCTACTTTTCATCTTAATAAAGCTATTATTGTTTCCTTCCATATTCTTGTGTACTTGTTTATATATGCATTTATATGGTTAATATACATCTGATCCTATATTATTTATGAATTTAGATCCTTGTTTCTTCGATAGTACTATGTTGTTGTGATTCCACAGGTTTTTTTGAAGCTGGGAAGACAAAGGAGAAGCGGTGAAGCTCTATCAAGAAGGAGAGGAAATCAAGCGCAAGAATCAGGTTGGTCTTCTTGGTCCTCCTCTCGTCTATTTTCATAAAAGGAAACAACAATAGACTTTGATTGTTTGTTTCTAAGATAGCCACCCATATTAGCAGGAATAGCAACATCCGAGTGGACACTATTTCCGGATAACATCCAGATCCCATGGAGTCTCGCCAAGCATCATCGTGATCTATTTGAATCCTACGACCAACTGTGCTTTTGTCTTTGGCAAGCTAAACTCCTTTCTTAATTCAGTATGGATATCTGATGTCCCTGCCATTGGGTTAGTGCTTGAATACTTCATGTACCATGTTATCATCTACGACTTGTTGTGCATTCCATACTAATGTTAGCACAAACCAAAATTGTTCCGGGTCTTTGCCTCTGGCACCCTTAAATACAAGTAACTGAATTGCATTCGCCATTGCTACTCTTAATATATCACCGTCCATGGTTTTTTCGAATTTTTCAACGTTCTTTCTCTATTGGGTCCCCACGTTCTACACCTAAACACCCTTTAGGCAAATCCTAGTCCCGGCAATGGAACCATTTGTTGGCTTGTTTACGCCTGAGCCAAGCTCGGAAGAGTTATTTAGCCAAACAAATCCCACAGCTACTAGCCCTTTTGGCAATAGCTTGCAAAGCGCGGACTGAGGTCTCAGTCGAGGTAGTAGGGGAGAGTGTTGTAACTAGGTTTTCGCACCACAGGAATGTTTAGAAGTGTGCTGGAGGGTTTGCGCACTATTCTATAACTCCACGCTGCTTGACCTTTACGCTGATCCAAGGCGATTATAATTTTCTTATTCATGCGCTATTCTACTTGAAGGAAGCAGTTATGATTCAAAACTATTCAATAGGATCTTTAAGAAAACATTTAATCAACATAATCTATTCATGCACAAAATGAACCCAGATTCACATATATTTATCACATTTGCATTAACCAGATATAGAAAGGTAAACCATCAAGATAGATGTGGGATAATACAAAATTACAGAAGCAAACTCTTCTTTATTATTATTCTTCACCAATACATCTAGATCTACCCTGCACACTCAGCTGTAGGGGTCTGCGTTACAGATGCGGACTTTCTAGGCCTCTACGCACACAGTTGTAGAGCCTCTACCTCCTACCTAACCCTCGACTTGAACTTACAGACACTTTTGATCTTTCTACTTCAAGTACCCATTACATTTCATGCAAAAAGAACTACTTTTTCCTCATAGAGCCACACTCTATGTATACTTTCCCTTTACCTGTGATCCCTCTGTGAGCCGACTCTATTACTATTTCCTTACATTATTTTCGGGAAAACTACCCTTTGACTCAACCTCCTATAGTTTGCACTTCGTGCTTTCCGCAGAGTGTTTTATCCTAATATTACCCAAAATTTTGGGCTTAGCACCCCATACTCATTCCACGGGGCTTGCGCTACCCAACAACGGCCCCTATCTCAAGCATCCTCTAGGATACGGCTAAGAAAATCTATGACGACAAGGAAAATTGGCAAGGACAAGGAACATCCCTATCGTAGCCCTCTAGGCCCTGAAGAACCAAGGCAGTAAACCATTAATAATTACTTCAAAATTTGTAATGTTGATGCATGCCATAATCCACCTAGTAATTTTAGGGCATACCCCAATTTTGAGTAACACCCGACATAAAAAATCCGATTCAACACTATCAAAAGACTTTTGTAGATCAACTTTTATCATACCTTCAATTTTTATGCCTTAATTGAATGCATGATCACCTCGATGATCTCAATGTCATCGTGAATCTGTCGACCTTCAAGAAACTTGAAATGTTTGGGAGAGAGTTTTTTGGACAAAATCCCTTTTATCCTACAAGTACTAAGCTTTGAAATCATCTTATAAACAGAATTACACAATGAAATAGGACGATAATAAAAAAATTCTTTAGGATTCAATTTCTTCGAGATGAAGGCAATGAACGTAGCATTAACGATCCACAAGATGTATCCAATAGTCCTCGACTCCTCTGCTACAACCAATAGATCTAGAAACATCATCTCAAAGAAGTGAATGAATAATTCCATCCCCCAAACATAAAGCACCAGACTCTTACCTTTAGCACATCCCTTCAAAACCTCCAAAAGTTCCTCCTTAGATACTTGACAACCCAATATTTCATTGACCTCCCCCCTAGAAATAGTTGGTAAGTGTTCCAATCACTTTTGTTGGCAAGTAGAGTTTGAGTTACTTTCCTTCAATAAACAATTAAAGTGTTTGACCACTGCCACTTCCATATCTGATTGTGCCTCATAATAATGTGCATGATTATCCCAAATTCCACAGATGGCATTGGACTGCTTCCTGATATTTGCGTGAAGGTGGAAAAAATTTGCATTCTTATCACCAAGAGTCACCCAAGTGGTTCGATTTTTCAACTCAATGGAGGCCTCCTATGACAGGATAATAACCCTCTGTTTATCCCCCAGTCCTGGGATAATATTTATGTACCTCACCGAGAAGAACAAAGGGTTAGAGGGATCATTATAGTAATGAAGGGTGTCCTCTATATCCTAAAGGGCTTGGTTGTCTTTCACTTTTAGATCTCTAGCCGATTGACTGACTTCCTTTTTGAGATAGGAAAAAATTTCATGGATGAATGACATACAACCTATGGCAAGAGGGATAGGTTGGCAGGCCCAGACATTTCAAACCAGATCCCAGAAAGCCTTCTTCTCAATCTAGTGAGAATTGAATTTGAAAGGATAATATTTTCTCCCACCCAAGAGCTTCCATGTCAGTAGAATCATCATATGATCATAAACAAATGAAGGAATTATTGATGATTTTATCCCCTCCAATTCATTAAATATAGATTGACTTATGATGAATCTGTCGAGTCTCTTCAAGATGCCATTGGAACCATTACGACCATTCCTCCATGTGGAATCCAATGATTTAGGGTCAATGTTAGTTAGAGTGAAAGAATCGATCATGTCTATGAGGAATTGAGACATATTTTCATCTTGTGCCATGTCTCTAAAAATCTCCTCTAGCCGCAATGTGAAATTGAGATCATCGACAATGATGAGGGATAGTAATCCCAACAGGCAAGAGGTTGAAACATGTTCCCAATAGAGTCTTCTACCGGCATATGGCGCATATGAGTTCAAAATGAAGATTCTCCATGAAGAGGCCGAATGATGGCCAGACAGGAGGATCCCTTCAGAAGAATGATAATCCCTATACGAGAATGATATGCCTTATACGAAATATTCTTAGGGTTTCAGACAACACCCAGACCTCGAGAGAGACTCGAAGCACTAGTGGCACACATGAACTAATCAGGGAAGATATAAATAAGGGTCACCTAGGTCTTATTCTTGGAGATCATGGTCTCTTGAATATAGTAACAGAGGGTTTATGAAGACAAATCATGCCTTTAAGGGAGCTAATCTTGTGGGGCGCTCCCAATCCCCTTACATTTAGGGAAATTATGATCGCGGGGGAATTTTTTCCTCGAGGAAATCAACTCTAAGGACCTGTGAGTCACCAACACCAAAAGGTGATGCATGGCTATGAGAGTGATCAATAAATCCTAGTCAAAACCCTCAAATTTCCCCAACCGAGGAGAAGCAGACACACCCGAAAGATTACAGACATAAATTTTATTATATTTAGGTGTCCATTTTTTCTTATGTGTAACATTCTTATGCATCGAAGAAGAACCAGGAGTTGTCATACTCTAAACCATGACTCCATGATAGTTAGGGGCATCATATGACTTGTAGGGAAGAGACTAAGCGCCTCTATATCCTTGTCTAGGGAGAGATGCATGTCATCCTCCCCCACTTCTACAAGCAACTCGTGAGTCCTATAGACATAAACATGTTTTATATTTTTCTCTCCTAAATTATGGAAAGGGAAAAAACATGTAGGTCCCTCAGAGACCTCCATCCTAATGGGCTCCATCCCAGATTCCTCCATCCCAATGGGAAAAGGGGAATTAGGGGTTCCTACGGTACCAGGCAAATAATCCATATTTCCAAGAGGATTTAGATGCAATACAGAGGGAGACATAATTAGTATTATCATGCGATACCTTATGATAATCAAGAACTTGAGAGAAAGTAATACATGGAACTGCATCAGATGGATTCAAAGACCATTGAGAAGAATGCAGTTGAGTATGAAAACCACATGTCGCCTGATAGTGAGTGTCCTTTTCATCCATAAACGTATTGTAGCAATTTTCCATTAAATGACCAGTATTATGACATTTGAGGCAATGAAACTGAACCCCCTAGTAATAAATGCATATCTCAATGGAGTAGATGTGCCATTGAATATTCAATACATCCATAAGGCCTCCCCCCAAAGCCATCTTAACTAGTACCCACTCCATTTACTTGTCCAACTGACCAAAGTTGTCTTCGTCCCAAAAATAAAAACTACAAATCTTGTTGGCAGTGTCCATGATTGTTGACTCATTCCATAATTCAAGTCGCAGAGCAGGCAATTTGGCCCACAAAAACATTCACTGAGCATATTCGCTTAAGGGATTGAATCTTGCCTTCCACCTTTGAAGAATGAGGTATCCCGTCCCTTTTACCCAAGGAGATGGAAAATTCCTTTCTGTGTCTTTCCAAGTAACATGAGAACTCAAATTTGAGTTAGCGAGTGCTTGCATGGCTTGAACTTGCATATTTAGGGCCAAGATGTAATCTGCAACCTCCTAGAGAAAAGCGATCGTGTCTAATCCATTGCTTCCCAAGATGAGAAGCCTTAGTGTTTGTATTTTTTTCAAACAAAAAAAAAATCTTTCATTGATTTTGGAAAGAAAGTATACTATTCAAAATAAGGTTTTCTCATCTTTAGAAAGAAAAAAAAGATTTACATATTTTAGAGAGAATTCATCTATGAGTTGTATAATAAAAATATGCATAATAGAAATTTTCATTAGACATCTCTCAAAAATAGGCTAAAGTCAAGTTCAAAAAATAGAGGAGTCGGGAGCCATTTAATCGATGAAAGAAACAGATCCTTTAGATCGAAATGTGGCTAGACCCCTTCAACACGCCTTTATCAAAAGACTGGAAGAGTATTTTGTCTGGTGCAACACTACATCCATCCTTTGAGAGTATGTTTGCTTCATTGTTTTTAATCTTATAGATATGGGAAAAATAGATATGTTGGAACACTTTAGTCAGGGCTCTTCATAAATTCCTTATAGATTCGAACTTCTTATGTAATTTTCTAAAACAAAGGACTTGAATCTACTCTACTAATTAATGAAAACAATTAATTAATTAAGAAATCACAACATAAACATGGGATAAGATTTAATCACATATTCTCATAGATTTATCTGAGGGGAAAGCTTGTTGCTCAAAATCCCTTCTTGTTAGTATATTGCATTAGATCAAAAAAATAGAGAAGAAAATACAATGTTTGTTCAAGCCTGAAAAATCTTTCCACAAGTATAGTCTACCTCACTACTTCCTAGACAAGCTTTAGTCAATACTTAACCAAATATTCTACCTCACAAGCTCCTATTTTCTTGTATTGTTACTCAAGAAATTAACCCCCTATTAATTATGTAAAATCATAATTATAATTACACAATCCTTGTAGGCCCTTCACTGGTTGCATGCACCATCTGTACAATTTGGAATTGTCTACAACTTATAGTACAATTCCCTTAAAATCCAATCTCAGCTGGGTAGCTTAAATTTCATGCATGCATGAGTTAATTATGGTTGATTTATCAGTTAACTGGTTGAACACTAAAGATGTACCCCACTGCTAGACCTCCTACTAGTTCCTCTAACATTTGGAACTAATTTAACTGACTTTAACTCAATTTAACAAAATTAAATTATTACAACTCAAATTAAACTCACCCCGTGCTCCTAACATCTAAGAACCGCTCTACAGGAATCAAGCTAGGCCCTCAACTGGAATTAAGTAAGCTAACTGAGTGATAATAACTCAGTTAACTCATTCAATTTGTATTGTGATGTGGAATTTCAATTTTCTCCTAATTTAATTCAAGGGAAAATCAAATTAGGATTTTCTTGTTGCCATTTTCAACACCTTGTTCTATGTTTCCAACTTGCGAGTGCCAGAGAGTCCAAAGAACCTCTTTCATCTTCACATTCAATGGTAAATTTGGAGTCCCTAAAAGCGGTGGTTTCTCGATGACCAAGCCACAAGGCATAATGCATGACACCTAAGAGTTCAAGTAAATCTACATGAGTGTTATAGCCACTACCATAATGCCAATGAAATATGAAGGAATGCACAAGCCCTAAATGTATGGCCATGCCACATCCATAGAGACTGAAAGATGATATTCCATCGAAGAAACGTACAAGGAATGTATACCATACATTTTGAAGAGGAGGAAATTTAGGATCTGTTGAAAAGAAAGATAGGTACTAGAGGTAGTAAGATAATATTTTGTTGTTGGTCCTGTAGATATCGGGCCTCACTTGTTCAAAAATAATGGCATTCCTATTCTTAAAAATACCCCTAATAATAAATAAATCCAATGTATGATGTTTTTTATGATCCATTTTCCACCCACAAAGGCAAGAAACAATGTTCTAGCAATCCCAAACAACTAGAAATTTTAGCATGTTAAGCACCTAAGTCCATACCAATGATGCAAAAGAGCAGTGGATAAAAATATGATTGACGTATTCCCCATTGTACTGGTAGAGACAACATCTCGTTGGGCCCTGATAACTCCTCTTGTAGGGATTCCAAAGTTAGAATTTGGGTGTGTGCCACCAACCAGGAAAAACACTTGTTTAAGTGGAAAATTCCATTTCCAACGTCAAGCAAGCCTTGTGAACAATAACCTTTTGTAGTTGCGTGCCTTCAAACCATATTTATTGGTCTTACTTAGGGGAGAGGACAATCCTAGAATGTATATGTCTGGAAATATAGACCTTCCATTCTAGAGCCAGATGTTCTGGAATCTAGAGCTCATTAGGATCTCTCCATTGTGTGGAGAAAGAAGTGGAAAGTGAAGAAATGGAAATGTCTTTAATCAAAATAATAACCTTATTGTGCAAAAGAGTGATGAGGGCAAGAGATAATGTAACCTTCCATGACAGAGTGCGAGTTCAAGGCAATTTTTGTGATAGATCTACAACAAATGTCCCATGTCAGGTTACCAAAGAACCAATGCTTAGTTAGGAAGAGACAGTGCCATGATAGGGAGATAAGAGGGGGATCTAGTGCGCTTGCATGAAGCCAGCTTAAGAGATCCTTACTCTAGAGATATTTAACTTTAATGATTCAATGCCAAAGGCTATCATTGCAAAAAAATGTCCATTTGTTTATAAAAGCAATGCCAAATTGAATGAGGCAGTATCTTTAAGGCCCCAACCACCATGATAAATAAGTTGATTAAGCATGTCTAGCCTTACAAGATTGAATTTTCAATCTAATTGAGTACCTGCTCACTAGAAACAAGAAACAGTAGAGCTAATTTTGTAGACAATGGCCATGGGGATTTTCTATATATCCATCCAGAAAATGGGAATGATGTGGAGAAACAATTTGATTAATATAAGACACCCCCCATATAAATCCATTTATGGGACCAAATATTGAGCCTCTTTTCAATCTTATGAGTGAGGAAAACCCAATCCTTACTTTTATATCCATTAAAATTCAAAATTAATCCTTGGTAATTAAAACCCTTGTCCATGTGTGAGAAATTAACCCCAAACATATTGATAATCTTCATGGTCTAATATGCATTAGGTTCTGCTGAAATCAAGATATATTTTTCTTGGTTCATGATAAGACCCAAGGTAAGACCAAAATCATATAGGATGGAAAAAATCATCTTCCATTTTGTAGAGTCAGAGTTCCCAATCACCAACATATCATGAACAAGTATTAGGTGGGGAAGAGAAATTGGATATGCAATCCTACAACCTATTATGAGACCCCTACCTCAAGCATCAAGGAAGTTTCTACTTAATCCATCAATAATAATAGGAAATATGAGAGTAGACAGATTGTAGCTCTGTCGAATTCCCTTGGATGCCGAAAATAATTTTTTGGGAGTACCATTAATAATTATAACAAAATAAGATGTCTTAAGGCAATATTTAATCCATTTAATCATTCTTGTGCCAAGTCCAATCTTATGTAGGGTCGTCCCCAAAAGTTCTTAGTGGACACAATCGAATGATATTGTTAGATCAATCCTCATGAGGAAATTGTCCTGGTGGCAAGTCTTGATCAAATGTATACATTCCTTAGGGATAGAAAATGTGTTATGTATCTGTCGGTGCTCTAAGAAACAATTTTTTTGGCCAAGAAAGGTTTAAGCCAGTTAGCAATGGTGTAAGCCTTAGGGTTTGTATACGAGAAGCCATGGTGCCTCCCTTTCCTTTGAATCCATAGTGATTGGAGTTTCTAAGAATTCATCAGGCCATCTTCTTCCAAACATCAGTCCATTTTCAGGGGCTTATTTTCCTAGATGTAGATCTCCTTATTCCATGGAGGTTCGCTCTTGATTTCACAACTCACCATTGGTAGCAGGATCTTTCAAGCTTAATAATGTATTTTCCAATAATAGCTTGGCTCTAGGAAGTTTGGTCTCTTGAATTCATGCCCATTGACAGATCGGAAGATGTTTTCACAAATTGAATTCGAGCTAAGGTGTCGGTTTCATTTTTTATTTCCCATGACCTATCATGAACATAATGTGGCTGAAATATTTCTGCTAGAAACTAATCCACCATGCCGATTCTTTCCTACCTTCAAGAATTTATGTGGTGAAGCTACAAAATTGGATCTGGTGGATTTTTCTTTGTACTTGTAGTTGATTGGAACAATGATGTTTTTACTCAACACAAAACAAAACATTTTTTTTCTCCATTAACACATTGAGTTTGTTCATGGTGGAACCTTTGCATGCTCACTGGGTGGCCACAAAACATGTGTTGAGATATCTACATGGGATGATTAACTATGGACTAAGATATACCTTCAGGGATGAGTTGAGACTGCATTGATATAAACATGTAGATTGGGATGGGAGTGTTATTGTCAGGAGGAGCATATATGGGTGTTGTTTAGCTTGGGGTTTATTATGATTTACTAAATGAAAATGAAGTGAAAATTTATTGCTCTCATACAATGGAGGCAGAGTACATTACAACTACTATGGCTAGTTATGACGCAATGTGGTTGCGAAATCTCTTTGGAGAGCTATTTGAGCAAGTGCTTGATATGACCACGATATACTTTGACAACCAAAGTGGGATCAAACTTTCATAAAATATAGTATTCCATGACACATCCAAGCACGTCGATATCAAATACCATTTTATCAAAGATATGGTATTGGGAGGAGCAGTGAGGTTCCAACATATCTTGACTGATAAGTAGGTTGTGGAAATTCTTGCCAAGACGTTTCCCAAAGAAAAGTTCATATTACTTAGAGAGCATCATGGATTGCAGGAGAATGTATCCCTCCCCGAGGGGGAACAATATTGATCGAGAACACTAATCTAAGCTCAAGCCCATAGTCTAGCCATGGACTTGGTGTGGGAGAATAACATGGGAGCTCTTAGGTGAGACGGTCCTCCTTAAAGCCATGAATTTGGATGACTACATGCTGTAGCTTGCATTCTACCAACAAGTCACCCTTATAAAGTAGTTGTGGACTCATTTAAGTTGTTGGGATTGCCTCACATCTTGGCTACATGAGAGAGGATACTAGGGTGTGTGTGGTCTTTACGAAGGGTGAACATGCCTATCATGGATTTGGTTGTGGTAAATTGATCTCACCTAAGTATTAGATTCAAGTGTTCTACCACTTGATGACTAAGGATCATGTTGGAGAGCATCATCTAGTGGAAATAATGTTTGTGATATTTACCAAGGTCACTTATGATTATCATGTACTTGGTTGTGATAAATCGATCTCCCGTATTGTCATGTGGTTCATTCTTATTCTTATTCTCTGTATTGAGTCATCAATTGTTCAATTGAGATGAGATGAGATGACATTAGGTTAGCTTCTCCTACATTGACGCATGTACATCTGAGATGAGACTCATTGTGTAGTCATAAATTCCTCCCTGGATGAGAGTGATTGTTGAATTAACATCTACATGATGAGTTTCCCCAAAAATAAGCCCAACAACACCAAGGAGAAATGTATTTTCTTTAAAATAATTTTGAAAATGCTAAAAGGAAAATTTCTTCTTTGATTTTGACAACTCAGCCGACTGAGGATGAGATGTCGGCCCCACATGTGAGAATTTGTCCCTCCTCAACCTCATATAAATAAGCCATCGTCTACCTCACTTGAACTCCATCCCATCACATCATCACATAACACCAAATGGTTCATACATCTCTAAAATTGTAGGAATATTTTTTAACATACAAAGGAGAAGAGGGATTTATGTTTTGTTCAGGTTGGATTTCTATTTTGGGACAACATTGACAAACAATGACTTTGTTTTACTTGGGATTATTCGATTAAATATCTTTTTGTCTTGGGAGGGTGCATTGAATAAGGTGTTGACTGAGAATTTATGGGAATTTTTATTGAGGTCAACCGAAAGGTTGACTAGGATTTGATCATAGGTCTGACCGGATATTTTCTCTCTCCTTTAACCAAATTATTTCTACTATTTTGACTAGGAGATGACTAAGGAAAGCAAGAGTAATTCATTATTACTTTATTCAAAAATTTCTAAGAAGTCGGATCATTGACTTTGACTTATTACGGAAATATATTGATTGTTTTTTACTGTTTCTCCACAGGCCAAAATATTTCAGACTTGTATCTTTGACCAGAATTGACTTTATTTCTCATTGTTGACACATTTTGGATTGGTTAAATTTGGAAACCAAGTGTTTGACTTTTAATGGTTGTTGGATATAATATTTGGACTATGTATCTCATGTTGAACATTGATTGACTAATATAAGAAGAAGAATTGATCAAATGGTTCCTCACTTATGGGGTTTTCCCTGGTCTTTGACAAAATATTTTGTCTCATTATGTTTAGCTCTCTTGTATTGTGCATCTATTGTTTATTTTTCTATCTATAATTGGTTTACTATTATTGGGGTGATTAGAATTAGAAGAATTTGTTCAAAGTAATTATAACAACGTAAAACAATGTGGAAAACTAACAGGTAATTGTGGAGAATTTTGAGCCTAATGATTGATGGAGTGTCCAATCAAAACATTGAATATGTCATAAAAGGATACACGTTGCACAACTAGAAAATTTAAGCAATATTATGATGATGAAACCCTATACATTTCAACTATAAAATTGTTATCAATTAAGTCAACGGATTAATGGACATCATTAATATGCATTTTCAAGTGAATGTAAGAGAGAAAGAGTAAGATGTACAAACACACAAACCATGATAAAAAAGAAAAAAAAAATATTTAACATTACTTATTTAACCAAGTTACCATACAAGGAATATTTGAATTATAACATTTTAAGTAATAAATTGTTTGCACTTGATCATGTAGAATTTAAATTATTTTGTTATAACTATAGTTTGTATACTCCTAACCACTATATGTCAATGTCTAGGTAATTAACAATATATAAATATATGTGGATCATACATAACTTAATTTCCATACTTTTTTTATTCCAATCATAACTAAGGTTTATTGTTAATGATTGACATTATTATAATATGTGTACATCAAACCTTCTCAACTAGCTAGGGTACATTTTGATTAGAGCTGTCAATGTTTTCCATGCGATGCTCGATTTGTTGATAACCAAGGATTTTTCACCATCTAATCCAATGGTAAAGATGGTAATAATCTTTTTAGGGTAACTATCTGTCTCATGCTTCGCTCAGTTGTTCCATCATTCCTTCATTGTATTTTCGATTTCCTGGAGTCTAGAAATTGTTTCCAATGGCACTAGGGTATTTTCCTCGTCAACTATTGAAATATTCTCCTCTCATTATCAGTTCTACCAAATATCTACAAAATCATTCATAGATTTATGCAAGGCCATTAGTAATATCTCTCTTCCTTTCATGACCGTTGTAGGTGTGATAGGGTTTTTTAGTTTCCCCACGACCACCTAGGAATGGAGGTTTTTTCGACCCACAAGGTAACTTAAAACATTACTAAGGTATTACTTCAAATTATTCCTTAGTTTTGATATTTCTAGCATGATGAGAATAAATCTAAATTTTCAGGGTTTTAGAGACTGATCATCAAGAACTTATCTCTCCTATAGCTAAGGAACTCTGGAATTTCTTTATTTTGCAAGGTGTTGTTCCACGGGATTTTAACTAAGTACTATCACTGGTGATTTACAAGTTTGATTTTTCACCTTCACATTCCTTCAACTTTGGCTTAGTTGTGGCTTATTTTTGGAATAGTGTGGGCTTACTCTGCTACTGTTTTTTTCAAGTTCTTCTTATACTTAACTTTTCCATGCGAGGGTTTCCGAAAAATCTTCTTCTTTCCCAATGCAAGTTTAAATTCTTATTATGGAGCATTTGATTGTTTCTTCAACATCTTTGAGGAACCCTAAATGGACTTATGTATATATATTTAAGAAGCTAGCTATTGCTAGTGTTGTTATTTGTAGTACATGACAAGGGATTTTACTCTGCTAGTACTTACAACAGGGTCTCTTTCGATATGATGACTTGTTGATTTTAATGGAAGTTTCTTTGTATTCTTAACATTTAATTATTATTCTTATTCCACTCTAGCGGCACCATATAGCTTAATTATTTTTTATGGTTTGAAATAATGAAATTAATAATTCAAGGGGTTTTACTTAATTTATTTCTCAATTCTTTTTGTTAAATATTCCATTTTAGCAGTGGTTATATATGTGTAGTCCATTTGTTCTACATTATTTTACTTGTACTGAAATAGGTTATTAGGGTATTACAAAAAAGTATCCTTTTAGTTCTATTTATGTCTGCGTATGGGGGTTTGCTTCCAATATTGTGTAAGTACAAGTGTGTTTCTTAATTCTAGTTTATCTACTTCATATTACATAGCTTCTTGAATGTGTGCACAGGCTTAAATTCTTAGATTGCATTGGTACTTCTTTCCTTTATGATAGTTCGTAATTTTCTTTGAAATTAGTTTCTTTAACGTCGACCCATTCCTTGAATTTTCCTAATGCTATGATTATATTTTATTTTTTTTGTCCTCGACAAGAAGATGATACCCATACTTCTTGGGACCTATCTCCTACCCACAGGGTACATTCACAATAATTTTTCGCCTCTAGACCGCTCTGACTTTGTCAATTCAAAGATTAAATAGAACCCAAACCCTCGATTCTCTAAGTTTTCCCTATAGGATTTTAAAGCCCATCGTGATTCCAAGAAAATTCTATTTCACATTATTCCTATCTACTATTTACAGAGACACAATTTGCCCCCTTTCTCGAACCTTCTATAGTGCTACAGTTTCCAAACCTATCGTGAGTTCAAAAAATTATTTATTCATTAGGAAGACAAGGTAGCATAAACTTAAATTGGGCTGAGTACAAACTCCTCTTTATACTGAAATCATACTTAATCATAATCATTGACTGATCATTTTGTTTAAGTAAAAATCATTAGCATTTTAAAAGTAGAAACTAAAATCATCTTGAAAGATTCTATTTCTATGCAAAATTCATAGAATTTATAAGTTCTAGAAAGTATTAGCTGCACTTATTTATATTAGTATGATCTTATTCAATAAAATCAATTAGGAAAGGACACACCTACATGCCAACGAGAATGGAAATTACATCAAGTCCGCCCCGTCGAGCTTCTTACTTCTAGAACAGTCAATTTAAGAGTGACCCATTGAGGTTAGTTCACAGCCATCCCGACTCAGTCTAGCCTAGAACCTAAATACTGATTTATGTATTGGATATTTCCATTGCCTCAAGTCCAACTCAAGAAAATTCTCTTAGGAAGCGTCCTTCCCACCTTCCCAATGTATTGTTCAGGTTCCTTCATCTCCTTCATCAATTTTCGAGCCAACTCCCTTGTTTTCACACTGATATCTTTTATCTCTAGTGAATGGGAGAATAATAATTTTCACTCAATCTTTAGAAGTTCAAAACATCATCTTGGACCTTTCTATGAGTTTCCAACATTCACCAAAATATTTTATTAACAAAGTAATAAAAAAAATATTTTAAATATTAGATATCCACTTAGGCTTTTCCCATAAAGCCTTTAATTACTAGAGTCTCATATAATGAAATTAAATGACAATAAATGACAACATTTACAATAATTAAGGGTGTTACATCTCCCCCCTCTTGTGTGAAACACCATCCCCATTGTTCATTATTGTCCACAAAACAAGTTAGGCTATGCTTGTTGCATAAATCTTTCATCCACCCAGGTGGCCTCTTCTGGGCTAAAGTGCCTCCACTACACTTTAACTTGGGTGATAACTCACCTCCATAACATTGTTTATCTCCACTAGATAATACATAGAGGTTCTCTCCAAAATTCTACATTTGGTCCGGCCTCTACACCATCATAATACTACCATTAGATCTATCTAATCATTTAGTCAATTCATATATCTATAAAAAATTTCAATCCACAATTTACATGTACATGTTGTCATTTATGATGTCTGGAATCATATATATATATATATATATAATATATATATAGAAACATGAAACAAATTATGGACTCCTGTGAGACTCAGTAATGCAAGTTGGTACACTACAGGTCCCACCCTTTCTAAAATCCGGAAGGGTCAACAGTATCTGGGTACCACTTTTACACTATCACCCCACCTTAGAGTAATCCTCTCAATTTTAGCTCGTACATACACATGATCACCCATGTGAAACTCCTTGTAAGTCCTTTTCTTTTCTACATAGGATTTTTGTCTATCTTAAGAAGACTTTAGGTTTTGTCACATGTTCTTTACTATGTGCTCTATTTCTATTAGCATATCAAATCCTAGTATTAATTTGTCCTAAAGACTTCTCCAATTAGTAGGTTCTTTACATCTCTTCCTCTATAGTACCTCAAAAGGAATCATTTTTAATGATTCATGGTAATTGTTATTATATGAAAATTCAACCAAGTGGAGTACTCCTCCCATTTAATTGGTTGTTGCATTGCACACATTCTTAACATGTCCTCTAGTACTTGATCTACTTATTCTATCTACCCGTCCATTTATGGGTGATATGCAGTATTAAACTGGATCTAAGTACCCAATCCAGTAAAGAGGACCTTCTAAAATGCATAAGTAAACTTCACATCCATATAAGAAATCATTTCTCTCAACATACCATGTAACCAAAATCTTTGCTTCATGAAAATAACTACAATATGAATAGTTTTGTATGTGAATTCAATAGGTATGAAATGGGTTGCTTTGCTCAATTTATCCACTGATACCATGATAGAATTATTTTGCTTCTTAGATCTGGGTAAACCATTTATAAAGTCTAATGTAATCATATCCCATTTCCATTCAAGTATGGGTAAAGGGTGAAGCAAATCGGCGGGATGTTAGGGCTTAGCCTTGTCTTGTTGTCACTCTAGAAATTTAGCTAAATATTTAGCAATATCTTTCCTCATACCAAGAAAATATTATATTTTCTTATTACAAAAAATAGTTTATGATATCTGGGATGGGTAGCATAAGGACTTTGGTGAAATTCATCCAACATAAACTACTTAATTATGAGCTGGTTGGGGACGTCTATTCCTCCTCTAAAGGTCAACAAATTTTTATTGTTTATACCAAATTCATATTGTTTTCCATAATAATATGCTTATTTACTTTTCTACCACAAAAGCTTGCATTCTGGGTCTTTTAGAGCAACTTCTTTAATCTGCTTAGAAAAGTCAAATTCCGCTTGACTATAGGAGATTTCATACACATGGTGCAATTTCCTACTTAATGCATTAGCCACACGATTCTCTTTTCCTTTAAGATGCTTCATGTCTTCAAATTCACTGAGAAAAGTGGTCCACCTCAATTGGTGTACATTTAAATTATGTTGCTTAAAGAAATTGGTCAAACTATTAGGATCAATCATTAGAAGGAATCTTTTCCCTAACAAATAATGTCACCAAACCTTTAGAGTATGAACTACTACAGTTAGGTCCAAATCCTAAGTATAATATATTTTCTCATGTTCTTTTAAATTACAAGATTAGTAGGCTACTAGCCTGCCTTCTTGCATTAAATCTCCCCTGGCACCTTCTTGGCATGCATATGTGCAGATAATAAATTCCTTTCCTGGATCTGTAATTTTTAGCATAGGGGTTGTTGTCAGTAAGAATTTTAGTTGTTCAAAACTATGTTGGCACTCTAATGTCCACTAAAATGTTTTTCTTTTTTTCTAAAAATAAGTTATAGGTTAAGAAATCCTAGAAAACACTTCTAAAAATCAGTAATAATACCTAGCCAGACCCATTAATGACCGAATGTCTGCAACGTTTGTGGGGGCGGGCTATTCCATGATGGTTTTAATTTTATCAAGGTCCACAATTATGCCTTAAGAGGAAATAATGTGTCCCAAATATTAAATTTGATCTTTGATAAAAATACATTTACTGTATTTATCATAAAGTTAATTTTCTCTTAAGTTTTGTAGCACTATCTGAAGATGCTCCTTATTTTCTTCCAAATCTTTCGAGTAAATCAAAATATCATCATTAAAAGTTAGAAAAAAAAATTCAGGTAGGGATGGAAAATGCCATTCATTAGGCTCATTAATGTTTTTTGGGGAATTAGTAAGCTCAAATGGAAAAATAACAAATTCATAATGACCATAACGGGTCCTGAATGTTGTCTTACATATGTCTTCCTCTTTCATCCTTATTTGGTGATAACTTGATCATAAATAAATCTTAGAGAATATGGTGTCAACTTTTACTTGGTCGAATAAATCATCAATTCTTGGTAACATGTACTTCTTTTTTATAATTAATTTATTCAGTTTCATATAGGAAATACACAACCATAAAGTGCCATATTTCTTTCTTACAAACAACACAAGGGCTCCCCAGGGTGACACACTTGGACGAATGTACCCTTTGTCAAGTAATTTCCTTAACTGCATCTTAAGTTATATTAGCTCAGACATATTTTAAATGGTGAGGAGCCTTTAAATCTATGGTTTTTCTTGGGACCAATTATATAGTGAAACCAATATCCCTTTTAGGAGGCAGTGCGAAAAATTCTTTCGGAAAGACATCAAAAAAATATTGGATGAGTGCTATATTTTCCAAGGAACCTGTATTATCCTTAGAGTTAGTGTAACCTACTTGCATCACACATATTTGAAATCCCTTCTAAATCAATTTTCATAGTTTATTAGTTGTGATTGGTCGCAACTTAATAGCCCTTTTAATACCTTGAATTTCTTGTCTAACACCCTCATCAGTGAGGAAATTGATCGTTTTATCTTTGCAATTTACTAAGGACCATTCCATACCTATTAGAATTTCACAAGACCCTAAATGAAACATGTTTAGATTTACTTTAGTTTATTGTAAGGTTATTTCAATAGGACAATCTTCTACCATAGTAGTAACTCTTCGTTCAGCTCTAGTGGCTAGTTAAACTAACCAAAGATTTCTAAATTTGACACTTTTCAAATGACACATATCGACTAATTTTGGACCGATATAACTCGGGATTGCACCTGGTTATATTAAAATAGAGATAGCATGGTCCCTTATTTTGCCTTTATATTATACCATTGTTCGTTGGTGTTCATCTTGATGATCTTCCAATGCAACATTAATTTGCGGAATGTTCCTTTCCAAATCCCCAACTATAGAGGCTTCCCGAATATTTGCAACTAGCTTTGTTTGGGTATGTTGAGGATAATTTTGATAATAATGAAGCTCCCTAGAGCCCCAACACTGCAAAGGGGCTTTTTGTAGTTAATTAAGCTCTCACTTACTTGACACCTTTGTTTGTCTAGTTTCATTTTTTGGTCGGCACTTTTGCTGACTTCTCCGGAAAGGTCCATTTAGTTCTTTTTTGTGTGTATTCTTAGTTCCATGAGCCTTTACATTCTAGTTTCCTAAAAAAGTTTCTACCCATTTTTGTTTTGCCATCTTCTACTACTATCACCATTTTGTTTCATCTACTAGTAGCAGATATGAGCTTTTTGAATAGCTCCATCCATTGATTTTGGGTTAACAAACTCTAGAATTTCCTTCATGAAAGCTGGTAAACTACTAATGAATAATTGTAACATAGCTTCCTCTTCTCAAACATAGGGGACATACATCAATAAAGAAGTAAATTTAGTAATAAATTCGTCAATAGATTTTGGTCTTTATTTCAAATCGTAGAAATTTTTTTTTTTCATCATAGAACCATTTTGTTCAATATTTATCCTTAAAATGCTTCTGAAAACTATCCCAAGTTATTTCATGTTCATCAATTCCTTGAATAGTTTTAGTTTCTTCCCACCACAGTGTGGCTTTACCTTGCAGCTAATAAAAAATCGTGGGTTTTATTTTCTTAAATCTTCCTCGCAATTCAACCTTCTACCTCTTAGTCCCCTTTCCATCATAAGCATTCTTAGCCTCTTCCTCATTGTCAATTTGATCTCCCCCAAATTTTGGGTTGTCCTCTCTCTGTCAATGCAGCTAGGCTATCGTTCCATCATAAGGATACGGGTTTGGATTTCTCTGATTTTGTTTTTTTGAGAGGATTTTTGTAATTCTTTCTTTTTCCATCCTTAGCCTCTCATTATCATCTCTTCAATTCATCATCTCAGCTTTTAACTATTGAACTCTTTCCAGCAACGTCACATTTGTGTTGTGAATTTCTCCCCCCAACTGTACCTACATCTCTGTATTAGCTTCAGTAAAAGGCACATATCCAGATCCTAATGATGGTCTCCCTGATCCAGTGATTCCAACTCACCTCCTCATGCTACTCCCCTCTATGCATCATTTATATTTTTTTCTTTCACAATTTGTCAAACATACCATAGTGTTATGACCATGGGGCTCTGAAACCAATTGTAACATGTAAAAACACACCAACGTCGATAAAAAAATTATTGAACATTACTTATTTATTTAAAATAGTTACCATGCAAGGTAGATCCAAATTATAACAATTTATGTAATAAATTATTTGCGCTAGATCATCTAAAAGCTAATCAAATGTTGTCATAAATATAGTTTGTTTACTCCTCACCATTATATGTTAATGTATTAGTAATGGAAAACATAGAAATATATGCGGATCATACATAACTTTACTAGCATAATTCATTTATTCCTATCGTAACTAAGGTTTATTGTGAATGATCAACATTATTATAATTTGTGTACATTGAACCTTCTAGACTAGCTAGGGTAAATTTAGATTTGTCACTGTTTTCCATGAGGAACTTGGTTTGTTGATAACCATAGATTTTCCACCACCCAATCCAATGGTCAAAATGGTAAGAATCAGTTATCCAATGGTCAAAATCGTAAGAATCAGTTTAGGGTAACTACCCTGTGACGCTTTTGTCATTCATTCTGTCATTTTGTCATTCTTTTGTCAAGTTGTAATGTAAAAACACACCAACCCCAACAATTTTTTTTATTTAACATTACTTATTTAAAACATGTACGATGCAAGGCAGATTTGAATTATAACAATTCATGTAATAAATTATTTGCACTAGACCATGTAGAAACTAATTAAATGTTGCCATAACTATAGTTTGTATACTCCTCACCGTTATATGTTAATGTATCGGTAACGGACAATATAGAAGTATATGCAGATCATATATAACTTATCTTCCATAATTTTTTTATTCCTATTGTAATTAAGGTTTATTGTGAAAGATCAACATTATTATAATATGTGTACATCGAACCTTCTTGACTAGCTAAGGTAAATTTAGATTACATTTGTCAGTGTTTTCCAGAGACACTTGGTTTTTTGATAACCACAGGTTTTCGACCACCTAATCCAAGGGTCAAGATGGTAAGAATTGGTTTATGGTAACTACCCTAATCACACTTTTGTCGCTCGTTATGTCATTCTATCATTCTATTGTCGAGCTCTTGGAGTCTGCAACTTGTTTCTGAAGAAACTAGGGTTTTGTTTCCTCATCATTTATTCAGGAATTCTCCTCCTCTTATAAGTTCTACCAGCTACGTAAAGAATCGTTCGTATCTTTATACAAGGACATTAGGAATTTCTCTCTTCCTTTTGTGGCCACTATAGGTATAACATAGTTTTTTAGTTTCTCCATGGTCGACTAGGAATGGAGTTGTTTTGACCCAGGAGGTACCTTAAAAATTTATTAAGGTCTTACTTCAAATTCTTCATTAATTGTGTTTCTTCTCACATGATAACAAGAATTCATAATCTTTAGAACAAGGTTTCGAAGACTGATCACCAAGAATGTGTCTCTCCTACAGGTAAGGAACTTTGGAATTTTTGTACTAGAATTTCTTTATTTTACCAGGTATTGTTCCACAAGATTGTATCTAATTACTATCAATGGAAAGGCCACACTTCCCTGCCAAAGAGAATGAAAATTATGTCTGGTTCTCCCCCCAAGCTTCTTAATTCCAGAACAGTCAATTTAATAGTGATCCATTGAGGTCAGTTCGTAGGCGGCAAGACCCTCTCTAGCCTGGAACTTACTGACTCTTGTCTGCCTTGAAGATTTCCACGGGCTCAACTCCAGCTCAAGAAAGTTCCCCTTAGGCAATGTCATGCCCACCATCCTACCACATTGTTAACATTCCTTCTTCTCTCTCAAGGAGTTTTCAACTTTTTTCCAACCAACCACATTATTTTTCCATTTAGATCTTTTATCTCTAGGGAATGAGAGAATCATAACTATCACTAACTATCTGGAAGTTCAAGGGTTCGTTTTGGACTTTTCTGCGAGTTTCCAAGATTCATCAAAATATTTTATTAAGAAATTAATAAAATAAAACTTTTAAATATTAGAGTTCCACTTAGGCTTTTCTAACTAAGCCCTTAATTACTAGAGTCTCATATAGAGAAAGTAAATGACAAATATTTACAATAATTAAGGGTGTTAAAGACAGAGACTTAGAGACCCTAGACAACAAATACATAGAGACCCTTGTCAACTTGATATCATTTGTTGATATATTTCAAGAATTAAATTCAAAAACATATATATCATACGTGGTAGTGAAAATGGATGTGATGAGGAACCCCTATATATATATATATAGCACCATGAAAGTGACATAAGGATATCCTTTTAAAGGGATGTATAAGTGTATGTGAACCACTCTAATTTATAGGCCTTTTATGAACTGTATACCCCATCACACGATATGAGGCTAACTTTTTTTCACGTAACTTTAGAGTCAATTTGTAATTATTTGGCTCCATGATCTTTAAATCACATTTTTAATTGACAGGATTGTTTATCAATCTATTTAATTTTATATGTTAGAATTATAAAAATTATGATTTATTTATTTTTATATCTTATAATACAATGTTTTTTTATGATTCTATTTATTTTTACATATAGGATATATTTTTTTTTGAAAGTATATTTATATATATATATATAGTATATATATATATATATATATATGAAGAAATTTCAAATTGAAAATTATTACAATCTCTATAAAATCAAATGTGAACAATAACCATATATCATGTTGAGTTTTTTTTGCATGAAAACTTTTAACCATGAAAATAAAAAATTGTTTATAACTACATTCGAACTCTCTTTATATTAACTTTATTCATTATAATACAATATATAAGATGTCAAAGCATCCAAATCACTAACCCATTAACTTCGATTGCATTCCTTAAATACATTTATATTACAATAAGATGAAAAATCAATAACTAAAAACAACCCAAAACAAAGAAAAACAAGACTAAAAACAACTTAAAATTCTCATATCTAAACCTATGGACTAAAGGTCTATAGATACTCCTATGTTATTTAATGTAAAATACATAGACTACTAATTTAATTGTACAAAAAAATATAAATCATACTCTAGAAAATAATAATAATAATATTTTTTTTTTTTTTTAATAAATTTTATTAAATATTTTATTTAATTTTGAAATCACATTCTATTATATATCAATTTGTTATATATATTCAATTTTTTAAAATTTAAATTATAAAAATAATTATAAAAAAGGCATATTCTTAACTATTAAATTAAATATATTATAAGAAAATATGTGTGTTATAAACTTAAGGACGAGAATATTAATGTTATAAACATAAAATTAATCAAGACGTCAAAAACATATGACGTATTTTGTCCAAAATATTGTTTGGGATGTGCTTATCTCTATCAATATAAAGAAAGTTCAAGAATATTTATTTGCATTGGAAGAACCAAATAAAACCTATTACGTCTTCTAAGGAATGCTCGTCTAACTTTATAGATGAAATTAGATAGAGTTTTAATTTTGATGGTGGCTTCTTAGCATATTTAGATTATTTAAAATAAGTATTTAAATTGAATTTTAAAAATATAAAATAATATATGGTTTTATGGTGGATTCTTCGATAATTAAGTCAAAATATATCATCAATTTTTTTAAATATTTTACTAACACATGCATTTATTTAATTTTCTTTTAACAATATTCCTATAACCATTCGCAGATTTCTTTTAATACCTTCAATTTAGCCACATATAAATCAAATTCAGTGACTTCCATCTCATTTGATTCGGATGACCGCTCGTAATTCAATTCCTAATATTTATAATAATTTTTAAGCAATTAATGTCCCCGCCACTTGTAAACCAAAATCCCATGTGACCAACATTATAAATGAAGATATAAAAAGTGCTTGGTAATGATGATAGACCACGTTATTTCAAGTCATGTTTCACACTTTCTACCTAAAAGTCCAAAATTATTATAGTTTCTTAATCATGTCATTTTAAATAAACCGTAATATTCTAATTGATTTAATATTTTTTTAGTGGTGTTTGATACTCAATATCATTATAAGTTGTCTGTGTTATATTTTTCCTTTAAGCATTTCTCTGATAAGAAGATGAGTCGTGTGAGTGTCTTTTATAAAAATATTAAAATATTATTAAAATTTAAAAATAAATAATAGCTTTTATTATTAATAAATAATAACTTAATACATTATTAATAAATTTAAAATTTAAATAATAGCTTTTATTGTATGAAATAATATGTTTTTAATACTTATTTTATGGAAGGAAAATTAATATTTTAAATAATTTTTTATTGATTTTTTTTTTATGGTTCAAGTTTTAGTGATGATGATGATGGTTAATGCCCATTGAAATCAAACTCTGGTCAATGGACCTAAAGAAGCAAATTATTTATTTTGATTTAAGATTTTATTCCTATGCTCAAAAATCTTGGAGAGAAGCCTCCTGAGCTCACTATAAATTTGACATTGTAAAAGGTTAGGAAGGTCAATATTGTGACAAAGATTATGAAATTGAGATCTAATGTGGTTGTACACGGGGCACTGTAAGAGGAAGTGGTCTTCATCCTCGATGTTCATATTCTCACATAGATTGCAGATCCTTTCCATCCATGGTGTTTTAGGAACTGCCCAACGACGTGTTTCACTATGGAGCTAATGAGAATTTGTTCTAATCTTTGCTATATTGATTTTCTTCTTTGAGCTAGTTAAAATAGAGAGATACTTTTGATCCTCTAGGGTGGGGTTGATGACCTTCTTATAATAACTTAATTTTCTTTTAGCCACTAAATCTTTCTCACACCACAATTTTTCTTTGAACTTAGAAGTACCAATATCTTTAATGTTATTAATGTTTTGCAATATATCATTATAGTTGAGCTCGTACATAATATTCAATAAAATACTTTATAATATTTTATCATTTTAATAATTTTTAACTATATTATTTAGTGTAAAAATAAAACAAGTTTATAGTAACACCAAGAATTATATTTGATTATTGAATATTTTACAAACTGTAAAATACATAATAAAAAGAAAATAGATATATAATTTGCATATACATTATAAATATACTAAAAAATTATTTATAATATAAAGAAGAATAAAAAAATATAAAAATAAGTTGTAATGTATAAAAAGTACAAAACAAAAATAATAATAATAATAAGAAGTTAAGTGCAGCGAGTAAGGTTTCTCATGACGAGTGTGTATTCGTGAGTTAATGTTGTGTTGTTCATCTGGCCTTATTTAGTATTTCATAAACATATTATGTCTAGTATCTTCGCAGGTCTATGGTTGTGTGTTTGGTAAAAGTATTAAATAGTTGTGGGTTGTGTGTTTGGTAAAAGTATCAAATAGTTGTGGGCTTTATCGTGAGTAGAGATAATTTCAATGGGTCTATGTGTGGGGTTCTTTTGAGAGTTTTAGTGTGGTTTATGGTTTAGTATGATTGCTCTAGTTTCTTGTTGGACTTGTTCTCTAGTAGTACCTTGTCTGCATTTTTCTCTTTTCTTTTTCTAGGTAATGGTAATTTCATTTATTATCAAAGGTGTGATCTCCTCATGTCTGTTTTTCCTCCCCCGCAACACATGCGATGTAGAAGGGGGAGGGTGGTGGAAGCAACCTACAAGGCCAACGAAGGGCTAGACTATTTGTCGAGGACTCCGCAATGACCTATTTTAATGCAATCCCCACTAAGACATGGGATAAAATAAAGGAATTCAAGAATTAGGCGAGAGAGAAAAGGAAGTCCAACTCAGAATGTGAGATTCTGGATGAGGTTTCTTATTGGGTTCTAGATCCCAGTCACATGAGGGGATAAAAAAACAATATCTTAACTTTGCTTCTATACATTGGCAAATGAATACTTTGCTTCTTGTAGTCTTTGAAAGATAAATGAGTGGAAAGGTATAATGTGTTTTCTACTTTGGAATAAAATAAGAGGATGTGGACGGACTAGTGCTTCATCTTGGACAAGCTCAACTAAAGGCTAGCCTATGTGGAAGGGAACTTCCATTGTGATTTGAACACTTCTCCCATCAAGTGTCGAGTACCTTGGTCCCATCTCTTTTTTTGAATCTGAATGATGCTCAAGTTTATTATTCTATTTAGAATTATGCAATGTTTTGTAATGTTTATCACGTATGATGATCCTTTTTGTAACCTAGAAATAGTTAGATTACCATTTTTGTATGATGGGATAAATAGAGAAGTTGGGATTGTGGATACACATGTATCCTTAAGAGATAACAGAAACCTTCTCAGTTGACTAAATACATCAGTTGTGTATCTTTGACATATTTTAATAATATAAAGTGCTTTAATTTACAATAAAAATATACCAAAATATATCAAGTCACAACGATTCAATATTTTCTCATTATTAAAGCTATATTTAACACCTCTTCTTAATGACCACATTCATTACTTACAAGCATTACTGACATGATATTTCAAGCTTGTATTTAGAAATACGTTAAAATAACTCAATTACACCATCTTGTAATAATTTATGAAATAATGATCATGTAAATAAATATGTTTGATATAAATATAGTAAACAAGACTCTTTGTTAAATTTGATATACTCTAATTATCACAAAATATTTGTGTCACTAATGATTTCTCAACTTACAGATCAATAAATACATCCTTAATCATATTTATTTTCTCATTGCTTCCCTTGTTTCTTTAAACCTTCCCTCTATAGGAGACAACACAACAAACTTTTCTTGTTTACTACTACATGAAATTTGACTTACACCAATGCTAAACATCTAGCCTTTGAAGTGGATTTCCTATTCCCTAAACATCTTGCAAAATTTGAATCAAGGAAAATAGTCCATTGATATTTTACATTTATTTAAATTTTAATATAGAATTTTAGTACCATTCACATCCCTTGGGATTACTTATGGATAACTCAATGATTCTTTGTAACTTCATAATGAAATAATATATTAGTATAACTAGGAAACATACATTTAGAATTTGTAAGATATATAAGACTACGAAGCAAATGTCATTAAAATATATCATCTACATATTCACAACAACCTTTAATGATTCATTTCAAACCAATTTCAAGAGGGGAGAAATAAGATTGTAATATTCACCATAGAAAATCTCTCCATTATCTCTATCTAATATTTGATATGGGAATGAAGAGAATATCTCCTTGCTACAAAAAATCTAAACCAATATAATATTGAAATATATCTAGATATTCCATTCCAAGTACCACTAGGCAATTATTTATTTCCTTTGTAAATAAGAGTACCCACACTCTTGTAATTATTTAAATTGCCAATATAAAAAACAACAACTACTACTCATTATTTTCATGTTTCACATATAATTTTTTGTCCAAACATTTTTTCTTCAAATCTATTAATGGAAAAACTAATATCATCATGAACCAAGCCCATTGAGCATTTATCAATGCACACAAATCCTTAATGATCTTATACACTTTTTCTTTTTCTATGAACCCTCTTGGTTGTTTTAGTATACCTACTTTATCATATCTCCATTCAAGGGATATTTTATACATCTATTGATGTAACTACCACAAAAATTGAATAATGATGGACATGACTACACTAATAGTGATTAGCTTTGAGACTAACAAAAATATCTCATCATAATCAATATCCTCCCTATCACCCATAAAATTTCTTTGTGTATATTTGAGTTTTACTTATCTATTATTCCTTTTATCTTCATATATTCTCTTTTAAATATTTTGCAACACATATTTCCTTATTTTCTTGTCATTATTAAACAATTTTCCACTTAATATTGTTTATTGATCCATTGTTCATTAAGTGATCATAGTCTACTTGCATAGGGTTTGTCAATTCTTTTCTTTCATTGTTTTCAAGAAAAAGTGTTTCAATTTTTTACTATATGGTTTATAAGTACATAATTAGCTAACAACGAATCATGTGTGGCTATATAGAATCTCTTATCTTCAATGTAGGTATATTTTGTCAAGTTAACCTATGAAGGGTGTCCAATTTCTCTTCATTAAACTCCTCTAAAACTTATTTTATTGATAAGAATGATTTTAACTCATATTATTTGTATTCTTGAACTTCTAACTTCTCTTCTTTAAAATTTAGATCTTTCATAGTTCCCTTTATTATCACCCAAAAAAATTAAAACTCAATTTAATTTTTAATAATAATATTATTAATAAAAATAAATATTTATATATTCAACAAAACAATTATATATTTACCATCATCCTCTTACTAAAAAAATTATACAAACTAAGTGTTATTGGTCTTTAACTATAGCCCATGAAAATATCTTTGATTCTTTTTCTTCCCAAATTATGTCTTCTAACATTAACATATGCAATGCTTCCAAGGCATTCAATTGAGTTAAGATGGTTTTATTCCCACTCAATTATTTAAAGTAAATAAATACTCCATTTTCTTTGCTTGCACCTTGAATCTAGTAGTTTCTATTCCATATTTTGTTTATACATTTAGCAATCCTATTCAACATGTTGGTATTACTTCAAAAAGTCATTTGAGAGAAACTCAATACCATGATTTCTACATGAAATATTTATGATTTAGTTTAGAGAGATTAAACCTATAACTTTGGGGGCAAAATATTTGAATGTAAAGAAATATTATGAACCATTACTATAATACATTTTTCTAGTTCTATAATTCCGACATAAAAGAAACCCAAATGCTTCCTTGTCCTTTTTAGTAAGTTTCATTCAAATGCTCCATATTGTTGTTTACCTGCAATGGGAGCCTTACACTATCTAATATCACCTTTTAGTTGTAGTAAAACTATCACCATCCCATGCTTAGTAATTTTAGATGGTCAAAATTCAAGTCTTTATATCTTTCATGTCAAATGATATCACCTCACGTAATTGCTAATTCTATTGATCATTCACTAGATGTTACCATCTCTATAACAATATATATATATATATATATATATATTATAGTCTTTTTTAAATTCAATTGCAAAACATTTTTTAATCAAAGGTTTATGATGATTATATTATAGTCTTTTTAAATTCAATTGCAAAACAATGCTTAATCAAATGTTTATGATGATTAAATTTGATTTCCAAATTCCAATGACAAATCTCCATTCCCAAAATTCCTAAATAAAATTGTGTAGTTTACTAAGCACATATAATCCATTTTGAATAGTAAGTACTTTACCATTTACCATTTCGTATTACATAGGTTTGCTCGATGTTGTTGTATTGGTAGTTTCTTTCCATCTCCATAAATGAATATTTCATTGTCATTCTCATTTTCATGTAAAAAAAAAATGTATTTGAAAATTGGATGTGTCATGATGCTAAAACTTACATTCCAAAAACCATTAGATTATTTTTATTCATCAACAATAATACTACTAAGTTAATTTTTTTTAAGAGTGACATCACCAATAGTCTTTTCTTCATTTGATTATTTTTCTTTGTTATGGAAACACATTTATTTTCTTTAAGAGTTGCATTGCCAACAATATCTTTATAAGAAAGCCTTGTGCTTTAAGATTGAAATTTCATATTTATGCACCATTTTTCCATTGGGACCATCTTTGTTGTTTTCAAAACTTTTTTCTCAATTAAATTGTTTCTTTGTTTACCATGATGATAATCTCATCATCAGTTACATTTGATTGATTACTTTCTCTCTCATTGTTTAGCGTAAAATATCATTGTACCTCCCGAAAGCTCCATGATTTTGCAAAAATTTAATGTGTCCATAAGTAATGAAATACACATTACTAATTTTTTAAGAATAATTTATTTGAACTTTTTCATCGCAATAGTCTCAAATAGTATTGCAAGATACATTCTCCTACAACTTTAGTTACAATAACTAGTTTCTAATATGTGAAGCCTTTTATCCATTAAATTTTTCATACAATTTTTTTTAGTCCCTTAAATTTGAGCAAATATCTCATCAATCATAGACATCAAGCACTAATAACCAAATACATTATCCCTTATCAACATTATATTTATCTTGACCTACAACATGTATATCACCAAGTCTTTACATCTTGACTTTTTACCCATACAATCTCTCATATTTTTTTAATTGTGAAAATCATATCCTTCAAGCTTTCCACATAATAACATTTTTTCCACTTAATTTAGTACAACCATTTACTAGTGACTTCTTAACACTTGTGGATATTTCACTCGTGCCATTTTTCACAAAACACCTTACAATACTTTGAAATCCTTTATTATGCAATGTATTACCTTATATATCATTTTTTACTAGATTAGTTATCAAATTCATGGATATAAATTAAACTGAAATATAAAACAAGCAAATGAATACAACATCCACGCAAATGAACCTAGATTTGTCACGAGAAACCCTTGATGTCGAAGAAAATACACCAAGAAGGTGATGCCTATGATTTACTCTACTTTTCTTAGTTATAAAATGTAGGTACAAAGAAATGGCCACTCACTACAGAAATTCCATGCACATTATTCAATATAGGTACAAAGAAAGGGGCGCTCACTACAAAATGTCCATTGACACTATTCCCTAAATAACTATTATAAAATTTTCTATCTCCTTATGCCTCAACACCCTGCTCCTAGATTCTTTAGTTAGCTATGAATACCAAAAGAATGCAAACCCTCTTCTTCCTATTGTCCTAGTATTTAACATGGACTTAGATATGTCAACAGTTAAGGTTTCTCTATTCCTATATGCTTAAGTAGTATTAGGCCATTCTACCATCTAGAATATTCTTGAATGTCCATACTTAACTACACTGCTTATAGGTCATTTTCTTGCATCTGGTAAATAGGCCTTCAAATGGGACGAATTCACATCCTTCAACATATTTTCATCATGACTCTACTAAATCCCTAAGTTTTTGCTCTTGAATGTTGAGTTTCTAAGATTTTATGGCCTAGCGCACTGTGACCCTTTAGGGACCAACGTTAACTACCAGTTTGAACCTCTCTACACCTGCGCTGATCACTCGCAGGTTGCTTAGTCTTGGGGGTTCACTAATTCTAGAACGATAAATAAAAATAGTATCAGAGCTTCCTCTTTCAGAAGCTTCTTGAGGTTGTTTCAACCATTTAACATAGATAAGAGTCTTGAATATTATCCTAACCTACCTTGAAGTTTTCACCTCTTATCCCTTGAGATCATCATCCCATCTCAAGTGGATCTCAAGCTTAGATTGATAAGTGGATAATAATTCATCAACTACCTCCCTCATCTATATATTTACAACCATCCATAGGCAAGGGGTTGGATTTTGAAGATTGATTCTACCCTCATGTTGTTTCTTTGAGAGACATTATTCCATGCGTTGGGGTGACATAGAGGCATACATTGTGGCAATAAAAGGACAACTCAACTTGGAGAGCTCTTCTACAAGATCAACTCATATTTTTGTTTGTAACTCTCTCCATTTCTATTAATAGAAAGAGTAGATTGTTTTCCTATATATGATGTTATGATTTAATGTATTTCAATACCATGTTGATCAATTAAATGAAGTGAATGGATTATGTGACATAGATGTCATAGATCCTTGGCTTGTCTTGTTTGATTGTGCACGTTTCCATTATAGCGATTAGAGCTTGGATTGGAGCATAGAAGCCTAGGAAGGAGAAAAGCTTGTGGCAAATTCCAGGAAGGCCTCATCCCATCATTCAATTACATTGAGGAAGATGTTGTGCCCTTTCCTTTTTGTTGTTCTAGGTCAGTGCACCAAGCATAGGGAATACACTTTTGTCCACAGTCGTAGATTATGTATAACAAGACACACATGTTTAAGTAATGAGCAATAAAGTAGCATCCACTTGTAACCATGGTCGTTAGTAGAGTATGTCAATGTGCATGATGCATAACTTTTTCACATGAACCTCAGTTGTGGCAAATTTCATATTGTTTCAAAGACTTCTATGTGTAAAACAATATCGAGAAGTTTGAAGCTATGCTAAAACCTGTAATGTTTTAACTACAAAAGGTATCATTTGATTCCTCATCTTTGATGTCTAAAATTATGGACTCGAAGTTACATAAATAGACCTGCCCCAAAAATGATTTTTTAACCGATAAATAACAAAGTAACCTACAAATTATATAATAAAATATTTTAAATCAATTAACAGAATTTATAATATTATCTTCTAGATTTATAATTAGCATGATCAAAATTATACTTATCAAATCATAACACTAATTAAAAAGAACTCATAGATAAACTAATGAGGAATCACCCCATAGATAATTTTAAACTTGGTTAATGAACTTATCTTTAACGAAAATTTGAGAGATTGTATCTCTACTAGTCCATGATAAAAATTTCTGGCTAATCTTCTCCAGCAAACAAACTAACTTTGGTTATTACTACGTTTAACTTTTCCTGTTATTACTAAATTTTATTCAAATATTTACTCACTCATTTCTATCAATAAAACCTTCTAAATGCACTAAATAACAAAACAATAAAAAACGATAATTCACAACAAACATGAAACACGCACTAACACAACATTCCTCATTATTACCCTTATTAGGGTAATGTAAAGTCTGCTAAAACTGCATAATTTAGTATTACTTGATTACTCAAACTAAAATGAGCTCTTAAAATTAACTTATCTATTTTCTCAAGAAAATAAAACAAACCTAACTGTGTATGACTTTAAAAAAAATAACTCAGTTATCGAAATGTTGACCTGCATTTTCTTGGTGGATTCATCTATATTTTCATATATGAGCAATTTCTGAGTATGACAGCTAAATATAACAGTACTTTTACCTTCATTCGCAATTACATTACTCACAGTAAAACATCCAGAACAGACAACGCATCAATAGCAGAAAACAACTTCAAAAGCTCTCTTGATGTATAACAACACCGCCAAAAAAAATCTCTTTAATTACTAAAATAATTCTGTAGATTAAAAAGCTGCGTGGCTCAGCATCGCAGTGGGTAAGTAATGAGTTTCGAGTCTTCTTCATCGATACAATTCTTTCTTATCCTAGGAAAGGAATCTATCTCCCTTGGCGAATAAACTCATTGGACGATGGGTCTGAGGAAACGTGGTGCAACAGGGCATTGGATTAAAAAGTTAAATTTGCCAGGTGCATGAAGGTTCAGCCATGGAAATACACATGTTCATAGCGACAAAGACACGCCCCGATGTCGATATGAAGTCTGAAGCTTCAAAATTAGCAATAAACATACGGGAATTACATCCCACTGGCAGGTCAGCTTGAGTACTAAAAATATTTCTATATTGTCGTTCATGTATATTGGTTTTAGATCAGAATAATTATAATTATGACAATCCCTCTCCATGGAAAAAATCTGATGCACCGTCATGCACATAAAGAAAAGCCATGCCTACTCATATATGCATTATTCCAACTGGCGGTAACATATAAACGGTAAAGAAAACCAGAGAGAAATCCAAAATCCAGGTTTCATATTCATGAAACTTACAAGATTCAGACCCTTACTCTGTATACAGAAAGAAAAGCAGAATACGAAATTGTATATACATTTTCTCACCCTATTGAACACATGCTGTTCAAGATTCAAATATGAGACTTAACATTCGATGAATATATGAAACAGATAAAGATTTATAGGGACCTTCTCGCTTGGCAAACTGATTTCTGAATTGGAAAGGATTTACGGAAAGCTGCTCACTTGGCAAACTAATTTCTAAATTCGAAAAGAGTTACGGAAAGATACTCGCTTGGCGGACTAATTAAATCGGAATTTGAAATTCAAGATTTGATTCACGTAGAAGTTATCTTTAGAAACAGCAGCTCACCGGAAATGACCTGCAATTTTGGTTCTACGGGACCGACCTTGCGACCTTAGACCTAAACTTTCCAAGCAACATGAGCAATCGAATTTGAGTCAGCGAGTGCCTGCATGGCCTGAACTTGCATCTTTAGCGCCAGGATGTAATCCGCGGCCTCCTTGAGCAAAGCGGCCGTGTCCAATCCGTTGCTTCCCGGGATGAGCAACCTTAGGGTTTGTATACGAGAATCCAAGGTCCCTCCCCTTCCTTTGAAGCCGCGGTGCCTGGAGTTTCTAAGAAGCCGCTGGGCCAACTTCTTGCAAAGATCGGTACGTTTGCAGGGGCTGCTTTTGCCAGACGTAGATCTCCTTATTCCATGGAGGTTCCCTCTGGATTTCACAACTCGCCGTCCGCAGCCGGATCTTTTGAGCCTAATAATGTATTTGCCAAGAATTGCTCGGCTCCAGGCAGTTCGGCCTCTTGATGTCATCGCCATTGACAGATCCGCAGCCGCTTTCACGGCTTGAATTCGAGCCGACGCGCTGGTTGCATTTTCGATTCTCCCACGGCGCAGCACGGCCACAATGCGGCTGACATATTTCCGCTGAAAACCAGTCCGCCCTGCCGATTCTTTACCACCTCCATAACGGTCTTCCATAGAAGCTTAGAAAATTCAGAAAACCTAAAAGACCTTGCCGTCAATTCTGACGTTTCTGCGCAGAGAGGAGGGAGGGAGGTCGATCCGCAGGCATGTGCTGAGTTCCTCTTCCAGTGCTTTAAAGAAACATTTCTTGTTGCTTCACATGCAATGTGAGGATGGGAGGGCCCGTCCACAGAAAAACCGCTGGCCGCACGGGCATCCCACTCCGTCACATGCTTAGCCGTCGGCGTCATTGCTTTGTCGTTACTTCACCTCCCAATAACCTTAAATGTCATTCTTGACAGCTCACTATAGCGACGAGACAGAGGCCAGACTTACGCCATCCATAGTGCGCAACGCAAATGCATGCACCTCCCCTATTAATGGAATCTTGGGCTATCCTTTCTGGGATTTGCAGCTAAGGTGGTAACCTGTAGAACACATTTCCAATTAAGCCGGTAAAAACAATTTTAAATTGGAAGATTAGCCCGACATTCTGAAAATGTTAAACATGTGAAAATATCTGGAAAATGGCAGGAGGGTGGTCTGCTCTGAGATCACATATTATACCATCGGAAGGCTGATAACCTTGAAACTAAATGCATGAAATATGATCAGATGCATCCCAGGTGGGGTACAATAAATATTTAAGCAAATTATTGGATTACCTTGGCATGCACATGTCTTTATTTTGTCTGTTATGCAGTACATAGAGATAAGCTCAAAGCAAATTCGATTACTAGATTTGAGTTAATTATGTCCTTTTATGCAATAAAGATATTCTGCATATTAAGGGGACCCATAACATAATGTTGCATAACTTTAATGTTGAAATGATATATGGAAATATGTAGCCTAGAAATAGGAACGTTATGACAATCGTTTTCAAATATTTCAGATTTTTTTGCTGGGCTTGAAAAAAGTAACCTACGCAGATCATTTATTGGCGAGAAATCCCGGAACCATTCCCTTTTCCGAGGGGGGAATGATGGGAAAATTGGTCCTACATAAACCGAATAATTGGGAAAAGGGATCCGTTAGATTTTACACACACACATATATATATATATATATGGTTTAGGATTGAATAGCACTCTACAAATCAATGAATTTTAGGCTCACTACTTAGTACTTAATGGTTCTGAAAAATATAAAGACCTGAATTCATGGCTAAGAAGATTTGTTTAATAACATAACATATCAAAAGTTGCAGGCGCTTTGAAAAGAAAATTACTAATAAATTTGGGTTTAAACATCCTCACATGGGACAGAGGACTCTAAGAAATTCTTGGGAATGAGAAACAAGAGGAAAGTTTGGATTTTAAATTATAATATTTGCAAGAGAGGATTCAAGGCTATTTCCATGCTTAACTTGTTTCAAACATATGTATATTATATATTTATTTTGTTTTTTTAATAAGTAAAATTTAAATAAATTAATAAAAAAATAGGAAAATAAATATTTTCGACCGTTAATATGGGGTTGACAAATGATATTATTAACTTAAAGCATAGTGGGTTAAAAAAATATAAGAAATATAATTTTTTATTTCAAATTTAAATAATAAGATTTTGTGAGCAATAGGCATGTTTCACTCAATATGGGTTGACAATGAATATTTATTAACTCAAAGCATAGTGTTAAAAAAAATATTAGAAATATAATTCTTATTTCAAATTTATAATAAGATTTTGTGAGCATAGGCATGTCAAATCTGTTTAGTAATGAACAATGATATTATTAACTCAAAAAGCATATTGTTAGAAAGAAATATTAGAAATATGAAAATTATTATTTCAAATCTATAATAAGATTTTATAAGGATAGGCATGTCAAATCTGTTCAGTAATGAACAATGATATTATTAACTCAAAAAGCATAGTTTTAGAAAGAAATATTAGAAATATGAAAATTCTTATTTCAAATCTATAATAAGATTTTGTGAGCATAGGTATGTCAAATCTGTTTAGTAATGATGGGAACTCAATTGAGCGCTCTAAAAATTTACAATCATTAATATCCCAATTCACTATTATCTTGTGTGGTTTAATTAATTACCAATATATGCATATTTATAATTAGATAAAAGACTTGAAATAAAACATCATATTAAAATTATAATTATGGTAAGAATATGCTTATATTTATCTATAAAAAAATCACACAATAACACGCATAATATATCCTCTAATAAAGAACACAAAATTAAATTACAAAATTATAAAAATGGGTAAAATATGTGTTTTCTAAATAAATATAATCCAAAAGATTTCATATATACTAGTACTTCACATCCCAGCTATAAGTATTAAATACAAGTTCCATCTTCAAGTCACATTACTAGGCCACAAAGGTGAGGAACTAACCTAGACATTCATAGTTTACACATCCCAACTCCTTGCTCTCAAGACTTTGTGAATTTTTTGATGACAAAGCACACTAGTTAGTTTAGTCCATCATTAGTTAAGTATGTTACCTTTTTCCACCACCATACATAATATAAGGCAAGCCCTTCCCTTTATCTTCTTAATAGTCCCTTTAGAATCTCCTTCCTCCCAAACACTCTTTAGTATAGTTAGAAAGGGAATGGTCATTGCTTTCCTTCTTATAGTATAACGGTAAAGAAATACTATATCTCTAAAACAATGATTATGTTGCACTATCAAGGCTGGGTAATCTTTTCCAAATCAACCAAATGTTTTTCTCGTCTAAAACCATCTATTTATATTCCAAGGAATACAAATTAGTCATCACAATTGTCCTTATAACATGAATAAAAAATAGCAATAGTTGAGACTCACACATCATATTCAAAGGAAGGTGAAGGTATGGACATCAAAGTCATTAACTATAGCTCTCCTCTTAGTTTGAACCCTCCTTTGACTAATCCATTAACCCACTTTTAATTCAATTCAATGGAGCTCATTCTGTCGATTAATTTTCCTTTAAGAGTATTTTTCAAGGTATCTGAAAAATTAGTGGGTCATCTAGTATGGGAGTACCTATCCCCATTCCCATCTATGTCTTAGGAGAAGCCAATAGGGAAACCTCCATTTCCTTACTCAGTGTTATACTTAATGCTATGTCGATGGTTGAAGCATCAAGTATTCCCATTTACCAAATGCTAGCAATCACATCTCTTTCTTCCTCTAATTTAATGATCTTTAAATGCCCACTATTAATCCATGAATGTTGTAACACCCTAAACTTGAACCCTCGGTTGTAAATAACATGCATATGTGAAACTTAGGCTACTAAGTCGGTACAGATTAACTAGGCTAGTGAGACGGGGACTACTTTTGGAGACAACATTCCTTTATGCATGTGTGTTTATATGTTTCGAGGCTGATATGCTCGTGTGCACATGCTTTTATATGTTATGAAGCTAGAATGTCTCATGTTGTAATTATGATACTTCATGTACACTAATAAATACATTATCAATGTAGATTGAAGAAGAAAAAAAGAGAATTGGGGGCTAATACTCCATGTGCATTAAAAGGTGGCTTCATATGGTTTAATACTCATAATAAAAGTGCATTGGCTTTTAACTAATGTCCATGAATTGACATGAGGGGGCAAGGTGTCAAAAAAAAGACATGCAAATAAAGGCATGCATGTCGACATTATTGAAAGATCCTAGAGGATCTAACATGAAGGGGAAGGTAGCAAGAAATACTAGAGCCATGGTCCTATAGACATCCCTTTTTGGCTGAGATAGATACCCTATAAGTAGTGGCATAGCCCAAGCGAATACAGGTGTAGAGAAGGGGGTGCACTACTTACGTGTGCGTTGATGTGGAATGTGAGCTTGTAGGTTTGAGGCTTTCGGCTCTAGATAGATAATATGGGATGACCTTGAGACAAGTGGGACATGATTCTTAGTGTGAAGGTCTGGAGGGGGCTAGAAATTCAAGTGGGTAGTAAGAACTCCTGGAGTTATAAGACTATGAGAAAATCCATATATGATAGAGTAAGACACCCTGGAGGTAGTAGCATAGCTCGAGGGACTGGAGGTGCATAGAAAGGAGTGTAGTACTTGGGTGTGGGTTTGTTGGGGATGTGAGCATGTAGATTGAAAGTTGTCAGGGTTTGGTACCTTGGTCCAGTTTATATATAGTATTGGACATGTGTCTGGGTCTGGGTGAGCTGTTGAACAATGGAATCGAATCCCTAGCTTAGTGGTGACCCATTATTGAGAGAAAATGAGGAACATCATCTATGGCTAGGAGGAATATCTAAGGTCTATATCCATTTCAAAAATTTTATCAAATAAGTGATATTATTAATATTTACTTTATTATGCTATAATTATTTATGTGTTTTTCTAGTGTTGTGTGTGAATTTTAAATTAATCGATATTGTTATGCAATTATAGCCTTTATTTGAGTTATTGCATTTTAGAGTGCATTCAAACATGCATAACACCTATATAGGAAGAAAAATAAAAGAAAATTTCCCAAGAAAATAGACTAAAGAGATGGAGGGCATAGTAATGTGCCCCTCCAGATGGTATGTAAAACATTATTGAGTAGTATCAGAGCCAAAGTGTACAACACTTGAGCCATAAGAGTCAAAATCCATTACAGAGGAAAATCGCAAATTGTTGGGAAACCATTTTGAAAAAAATCATAGAGAATGTGGATGAAGAGAATTCCATGTTTGGGATGAAAATCCACTAGAATGGTAGATACCCAAATTAATTTTATTGGTATAAAATCAAAATTTGCAAGGAAATGAGTAACTTTTATTAGTATAATTCTAAATTTGTATAAATGGAAAATTATGGAAAATATGTATTATTTACAGAAAAATGAAAAGTAAAATTTAAGATTAAAGTTTAAAAGATGAATGTCAATGACAAGGTGGCAATGCCAGATAACACCCAAGTTGGAAAGTGTGGAGGCCAAGTGGTTGAATATGGTGTGAATTCAAATTATTGGGTGAATGTAATGCATTGGAATGTTGTTCTTTTCATTGCACAATGTGTATTGTGAGCCTATAGGTTGGAGGTTGTTGGATGTAAACAAAAAATAGGGGATGACTTTGAGATATGTGGGACATGATTCCTAGTGTGAGGTCCTCAAGGGTTCTTGGAGATTCCAATGGGTAGTAGGAGATTGTGGAGTTGTAGGAATATGAGAAAATTCCTATCTGATTAAGAAAGAGACCCTAGAGGTAGTGGAATAGCCAAAGGGACTGGAAGTGCAAAACAATAAGTGCAATACTTGGGTGTGGGATGATGGGGGATGTGAGCTTGTAGGTTGGAGATTGCTGGTGTTTGGTACATTGGTCTGGTTTATATATATTACTATACATGTTCCTAGTTTTGGGTGAGTTGTTGCCCCATGGAATCAAATACCTACCTCGAGGGTGACCTATTATTGAGACAATATGAGAAGCGTGGTCTATGGTGGGGAGGAACATCTAAGGTCTATATTCATTTGGAAAATTTATCAAATAAGTGATATTGTTAATATTTATTTTTATTATTCTATAATTAATTATGTATTTTTCCCATGTTGTGTGTGAATTGTAAATTAAGCATTATTGTTATGCAATTACATGCCTTTATATGAGTTATATCATTTTAGAGTGCAATCAAACATGCATAGCACCCATATAGGAAGAAAAATAAAAGAAAAATTCCCAGGAAATTAGAGTAAAGAGATGGAATCATAGTAATGTGCTCGTACAAGTGGCTAGAAAATTGTTACATAGTGGTAGTAGAGCCAAAGTTTACAACGCTCGAGCCATATGGGTAAAACTCCATTACGGAGGAAAATCACAAATGGTTGGGAAACCATTTTGAAAAAACTCACAAAGAATGTCGATGAAGAGAATTCCATGTTTGTGATGAAAGGCCACTACAATGCTAGATATACACACTAATTTTATTAGTACAAAATCAAAATCTTAAATGAAATGAGTAAATTTTATTAGTAGAAATGTTGAAATTGTGTAGATGGTAAATTATGGAAAATAGGTATTGTTGACGAAAAAAGGAAAAGTAAAATTTAAAATGAAAGCTCAAATAAAAATTGTGATGTCAGTGATGAGGTAGCAATGCTAGGTTGTAATGTCAGGTAGTGCCTGATTTTCCACGTGTGGAGGCCAAGTGTAAAATCATGGTGTGACTGTACATCATCGGGTGAATATAGAGCATTAGAATGTTATGGTTTTCATTGCACAATGTGCATTGTAGTCCCGCATCTCATGTAATTCTTTTTCGTTTTTGCATAAGGTGTTTCCTTCCCCATTAACCAAGAAACAAGTTTTCACCTGATGGGATTATCTAATGTGATGATCATTAATGGCTAGATCCATCAGATGGATTGTGCATCAAAAACATCTACACTACTTCCCACTTGATGTAGATTATGGGTCATTGTTTATGTTTGATCATAACTATTAAATCCATTGGGAATGCAACTCCATTTTATCCCATACATAATTTGGAACTTGATGGATGATCTAGACCACTGGTGGGTAGTGATTTCAATCATTACATCCACCAATATGCACACCCCAATTTATCCCTCTTGCATGTTCTAACCTTCTACACTTCTAGGTCATAATATTGGGGTAATATCAACCATTGGATCCATCATGTAGAAACCCCTTTTCATTACTCCTATATTTTTTATAGACATTTGGGTAATTCTAGCATAAGATTCATAATTGGTTAAAGTGGCTAGAAAATAAACTTAGGAATTAAATGTAGACTTAAATACTTGGAATTGAGGAAAGGATGACACAAATACTTAGTCCTAAAGGAAGAGGGATCTAGCTTATTTTAAAATCCACCAAACTACCTTGCAATTATTATTAGAGTCAGTTATCACCCAATATAGCTATCACCACCTGAAAACAATTATGAGATTGGACAAAGTAGTTATGGGCATAGGGCAATGCTAATCTCTCCTTGAAGATCAAGGTATGGATCGGTAGAGGATGAATGTTCAATAAAGAAAAGAGAAAATGGAAGAGACATATGTTGGAGTGTAACAAAGTCGGCATTGAGAGAAAAAGGAAGATTGAGAATCCATGAGAGATGATGTGCTTTCTAAAATCAAAGGGACACAAAGGAAAGTATACGTATGCATAACGAAGAAGTGAGTGAGTTCTTATTAATCACATTCCCTTTCTACTTATTCCTAGTATGTTGGATGTTGTCCTTTGAAAATAATAATTATGGTGCAAAGAGCGTGGATCTATGTGTTATAGACATATTTGGGCACTACAACCCCAATCACATATGTCCATAAACCAAGGGCTTCTAAACCCCTAAAAGTGTTGGTTCATACCCTAAAGGATCAAGGTCAACTGATTACATTATTTCCAAGAAGTTCTCCCTGAAAAGCTACTCAGAACTGGTCAAAACTGGACCATACAGACTGCTCCATGCTGAGGGTGCGATGCATCTCACCTGTTACACATAGATGGTGCAATGCATACTAAAAATCCCTTCTGTATGGTGTAATGATCAAGAGAAAACAAATGGCAAAGGCAGTTTGCTAGGTAGAAACCTAAATAATATTCTAGAAAGTGCTCATTTGACACTTGCCTCTCTGAATTCTCCCAGGGATGAGTAAGAGATCATGAAACCTCCAAGTGGAAATAAGAACTATCAAAGAAATGACACTAATCAAAATCCCAGAAGTTGATTCACCCCCCTGCAAATATCTATATATGGATCCCTTATCCTAGAGATCCAGAGGCTGGAATTTTGTATTTTGTAAGGAAGTGTTCTTGGTTTCTCTGTGAAACATTGTATTGTTGGGTGATCTAGTCTTTACATGAGGTGAAGAGGGCTTTCATGCTGGGAGGATGGCACTGGATCAGACAACTGGGTTGTAATCCTCTCTTCTACTACTTCTATCAATAAAGCTATTTGAGTTTTCCTCCATATACTTGTATATCTCTGAATCTCATATTTGTGTATGCATTTGTATGGTTAATGTACATCTGATCCTATTTTGCTTATGGTTATAGATCTCTATGCTTTGATGGTATTTTGCTTCTTTGACTCTACAGGTGTTCTTTGAAGCAGGACAAGTGAGAAAGGAGTGGAAAAATCTCTATCAAGGGAGGGAGGAAATAAGCAAGGAGCCAAGTGAAAGAATGAGATTGGTACTCTTTGCTTCTCTCTCATCTATCTCTCATAAAGGAAAATAAAAGTAACTTTGAATTGTTTGTTTCTAAGATAACTACCAGTCTTAGTGGGACTAGTAACTATGAATAGACACTAGTTTTCCTAGAAACAAAATGGCGACTCCACTAGGGAGAGAATATTTTGTTTGTTTGTCCTTGTTGTTTGCTTTATAAACTATAAATGGAGCCTAAAGTTAAGTGAGCTAGCCTTCAAACTGCTTTTGCTATGAAACTGCAAAGTAGATCAACACTGCTTCTGTCAATCTCCAGGTTGGTTTATGAACTGAACATCTAACTTGCAAACATCCTAAGTGCCCTGGTGGTAGCTCAATAACATCATTACATCAGCCCCTATACTTTGTGTTTATTGTGTATCATAAGTTCAGCCTAAGTCCCCGAACTTAGCTACAAATTGTGAGTGAAAACCGAGCTCAGTCTCATCCCTGGACCATCACATTGTCTCTCATTGGTAGTCTGGATGCATCACACGTCCCGTGTGCTAGAGGTGAGATGCATCCCTGTTTCCCTTAAGGACAGGTGTGTTGATTGAGCGAAACTGTTTCTGCCTCCAGATTTTGGCTTTTTCTTCATTGTTTTGAGCTCTATTCAATAGTTTTAATGTCTATGATTAGTCTATCACTGTTGAAACCTTCCTCCTTTACATTACTCCGCCTCAATTGATAAGGATTTGTGAATGTTTTTTATGTATTTTTCATCATTTACATTCCTCCTTTGCAAATAGTATCTTAATCGAACTGTCATCTTTTGATTTGAAAGTGTCGCAAATGTCATTTTTAGTCAAAGAAAAGAGTGTCTCAAAGTCCTCCTCTTTTAGATAGTCGATTACACTTTTTCCGTTGTATTTGATTTGAGTTATCAATTCTTTGAAGTGTCAAAAATAGTTTTCCTTTCAAAATTGAAAGTGTCATCTTAGTCTTCCTTTCGTTTTTTGAAAAGAAATTGTTAAAGTGTCACTTTGAGGAAAAGTAGTTCAGACCTGTACTTAGTTTTCTTTTTGTCATTCTCACATTAAGGAAACTGAAAAACAAATACATGCATGTGCATTTTCATTTAGACTACATGCATAAATTGATTTAGGAAAAGTTCATTTAGTGTGTGCTTTCTGCTCTATGTTGAAAGACTTTTACTCTTCTTTCCTTAGTAGTTAGGATTTTCATTGCTAAAAGAAAATAAATGACTGTTTATCATCTTAGATTGCAATTTAGGAATTGTATATCTACATCACGTGGTGAACTTTGAAAGGCAAACTTCTTAAGAAAGATCAACTGTAAAATAAACCTTAATGAACATAAAAATGCTTTGGAACCGAACAGACAATATCTAGAAGTTTAGGCTAGAGACATATTCCGGCGTCGTAAAGCCTGGTAACTATTGTTTTCATCGCAGGTTGGGTGATTCCTCCTCTTTGATACAACAAGTGCCAGTATTGACTTGTGCTCCCACGTACCGTCGAGTATATATTGGGAGACCACAATAAGCTATATCCTTTATCCTTAGGAAGCTGTGTCTATCGCCCTATCGTTCACAATGCACTGAACACAACATTCGGGAAGATTGACTGCCATACGTAAAAGTTTATTGCAGTTTTGCGATTGGTTTGGTAATCCCTCTGTCTAGACTTCCAGAGAAGTCACTTTTGTTCCTTTTCAGACTCCTTAAAGAAAAGGTCCATCTGAACACTTGTCACTTTAGGCTCATTAAAAATCAAAGGCGACTAGAGTCATCTTTAGCTTTTTCTTGACTCTTAAAAATTGAAAAAGCAATTTGTGTCAAAGCGTCATAAAATTTATTTTAATCGGAAAAATGCCATTGTTCCCTCATTGGTCTTAGGTTGAGAAAACGGAATCCACCAATCAAGGATTTCCCCTTGGGGGAATCCTAGTCCTTTCTCTTCTTGCGGAGATATTGGTGGCCCTTACATGGCTACATTGTCCCTTTGAGGATTGACAATTGGCCCGCTAGTATGGCTTTTCTCGACCTCTGTCATTCAAAACACCGTAATTCCTAAGCAATCAAATCAGCAACCAGATGATACTGGAGTTGTCCCCCCACCTTCTACTTCTCTTATTTCTCCCTCTCCTTCTTCCTCTTCACTTGGTGAAGCTAGTAACACTAAAAACCAGGTTAGAGAAGAAGAAGAAAGGGAAGGAGAAGAAGAAGAAGAAACCAATGGCAAAGGGGGAAACTGTACATCGTCTAGTAAAAATCCACACACTACACCATCCAAACTTAAATCTCCATACGTCATTTGCAAAGGGGACCACTATCATCAAGATTTTCCTTGCATCCCATGGATCTTAAGGGACTAGTCTCCCCATTTGCACAATCCGGTGTCTTCAACCTCTATCGATCATGTTAAGAGTACACCATCAACTAGTGAAAACGAAGTCAATGGACAGAAAGGAAGATCTAAATTTCCTTGTAGGTTGTGCGAAGGCGATCATGCCCCCCACCGTTGTCCTTTACTGGATGAAGCTAAAAGAGTCTTGGATAATTGTCCTGCTTCACCGCAACGACTTCCTCCTGGACATAAGAAACTCTTGATGAGTCCATTGCTAGTTGAAAACCTAACTAACATGCCTCTGTTGTCGATTGAAACACCTATCATTAAAGATAAACCCTCTGATTCCACACCGGACCAAAGTCAACAAGTAGAGATGGTATTCGACCTAGTCTTGTCTTCAGAAGATCCATCTTCATATGATACAGTCCCCAAAGAGAATGAGAACGACACCGTTCAAATTCTTTTTGTTAACACAGAATCCGATGAAAATCGGGGCAATTTACCTGTTCCTTTACCGCAAGAAGGAAGTTTCTCAGTTCAAGAGATTCATCCAGCCATTTTTATGGTCCCTCCTCCAAGCAATCTAGTCATTTCCTTTGATTGGAATCTACTAGCAAGACCCTGCCTACCATCTAATGTGCCATTCCAGATCATAGTACAAGCTTATAGAATGATCATGGCTGGCACTACCATAGATGAAGGGGCTTCCGTGAGTATCCTTTCCTCAACTGCTTGGAAAGTGCTTGGTTCACCATCGCTTCTGCCTGAGATTCAAAATCTTTTAGGCTTCAATAAAGGAACCAATCGACGTTAGGGATCCTTCCAAATTTGCCTATAACTTTGAGAAGGAAAATGGTTCATCTAAACGTGATGGTAGTCCAAGGGCGTCTAGATTACAATCTACTCCTTGGGCATGACTACATTTATAGCATGGGAGCTATTGTTTCCTCACTCTTTCGAGTGATGTGTTTCCCGTATGAAGGAAGAATGGTCCAGCTCATTGACCACCTTTCATTCTCCAGTTCAAACACGACTACTAGTCGAATGCCATCCCTAACTAGTCTTTTTGCACAAGGAATGTCTCATCAATCTCCAGTCCGTCCACATAATGATCGCGAGTGATTCGGTGAATGTGACGAAACCCAGGGGCACTTGCCTTGCCTTGCTTCAGCAGGAAAACCCCTGATATAATATATGTTTCCTCGTAGGATATATGACCAATCTAACAGACCCGTCTATTTAGGAAAATGGGATCAATCTGGAATAAGATTCCCTCATTGAAGGTTATGTGATTGAAAGCTCACACCATTCACCTTTGTCTATTTCGATGGGCAGAGCCAAGGAAGTGTTTTGTCTGCTCTGCGGACGAAACAATCTTTGCTAATGCAAGGACTTCCATATGGAAACCTGGAAACTCTACTTTCCTTTATATTTGGGGGCATGCAAACCTTTTTTGCGCAAGTGAAAAGTGACCAATGTAACTCTAACCCCATATTTTTTACTAACTTCAACTGCTTCAGTTAGGTGATTGTTCTGGTCAGCATTCACCTTTGTCGGGACTGATGGCGATCACAAAGTAAAGGATATGTTTCTACGAAATTTTCCTACTTAACCTCAGTAGTTCTTTAACCCTTAGGACAATAGTTAGTCATTCCTAGCTTGCATACAAAAGGATCCGGAGCAAAGTTTTGCATGGGGCAAGCTCCCTAAAAAATTAACCTACCAATGAGAGACATCCTTATTATACGACTGGCACGAGCAGGTTTACACGAAGTTTAAGCTCATTAAAAAATAAACCTAGCAATGAGCATATGTTCCCCTAGAGTTTAATCTCATTAAGAAATGAACACATCTTTGGTAAATAACCTTTGTGATCACATTGCTATCAGCTTTTGAGCCTTGGTCGTGTTCTTATCATCACCACCACTTTTTAGCTGATCATACGCCTCCAATTAATTGTTTACCCTTTTGAGGAACAACTGCGATGAGTGATTTTGTTGGCTACCTTCTTTACACTTCCATGATTGAAATGTTCCAAACTTACCAAGAACCATCTGCTACCCGAAAACATCACTCATTCCTAAAAAAACGAGTCTCTTTTAAGCTCTTTTTAGACTCATAAAATATAAAATATTTCCCAACAATTGGCCTCTCCAGCTCGTTAAAGTGATTGGAAGTGCCATTCCTCCTCTATATTTTAATATTTTTCGACCTGAGGGATCATTACAAAAAAAGATTGAGCACTTGTCTTTTTCAGCTCACTAAAGTGATAAGAAAAGTCATTCCTTTCGTATTATTTTATACTTTTTTAGACTTAAGGGATTATACTATGAACAAGGACTATTGGAGTTTCCTTTCCGTCTCTTTTCAGACTCTCTAAAACTAAAAAGGACTGAGTTATCTTTGTCACTAAACTCATTAAAAAGTAGCGACAAACTTGTGCATACGGACAAGAGTGAGTTTCATTGTCGCTAGGCTCACTAAAACATAGTGATAGGTTTGCCCAAAGGGCAAATTATAGAACAAGCATATGTTATCCTCCTCAAGCTTGAAAAAAATAAAGAGGTACTAGTCAGCAATGATTCGGGAAAATTTGGGAAGAAAACTTGAAAAAACTTCATTGGTAGTAGGTTGCTCTTAAACATGACACTTTCACTCCATCACCATGATTGAGTCGGGTTGGGTTATTCCGTTCATCGATCATATCACCATTGCTCCTCCGTACCATCCATTTTTGGGGTTAACACTACCAATCCATTTCAATGTCGTTGCTATGTTCAAGAGAAGTCGCTCAGAGAATTCAGCAACCGAGCTAACTTCTCATCCACTGCAATACCTTCACGCCCCATTTTTCATGACCGCCACCCTAAACCTTGTATCATCAGATCTGTTTCACCTCCACAAAATAATTTTCTTCGTTTCATGTCACAGATGTGGGATTCATTAAGGCCCTCCCATGATGGGTCACATCTTTTCGACATCATCTCATTATCCAAGAAGTTGACCTAGGAACAACCCTTTCAGTACTTTGAAGCTTGCATGCCTTAATGGCAAGTTTCTCATTTCCGACGACAAGTTTACATCAATGGTCTTTGACCTAAAGATTTTTTGTGGTGTTCGACATTGACTCATGTATTCACACCACGTGAATTGTAATGCAGTACCTTGAGGGTCATTATCGTTATCGATGATTCCTCTCGTGCCTATTAACAACTTTCATCATTGGTTGGTAATCAGCTGGTGTCTTTCCATGTTCGGCATCAGAACATCTTTTCACATGGATCAACTTGTACTTCGGGTGAAGATTGAATGAGTTTGAAGACCCCGGATCTAGTTTCATCCATCCAGGCTACGATATATTTAGGAAAATAAATACATCAAATGTACTCTATAGCTACACAGATAATCATCCAAGCTAAAGGGTGATGGCTCTACTAGAATCATCAGTCTGCCACACAGACAATTATCTGTCCTATGTACATGAAAATGACTTTATAAAGCTGAGCATGGGAATGCCTACCTTAGCTAGGTCATGAAAATATTATGAAAATAATGTACTGTATTGAAGCCTATTGTAGGTCACCTTCCAGTTCGAAAGACCTTGGATCCTCATGATAAAGCATTTCACCTGACATCATAAGATTTACGACCTCATGCTTTAGGGGGCAATTGTTATAGACATATTTGGGCACTCCAACCCCAATCATGTATGTCCATAAACTAAGGGCTTCCAAACCCCTAAAAGTGTTGTTTCATACCATAAAGGATCAAGGTCCACTGATTACATCATTTCCCAGAAGTTCTCCCTGAAAAACTGCTCAAAACTAGTCAAAACTGGACCATAGAGACTACTGCATGCTGAGGGTGTGATGCATCTCACCTATTACACACAGAGGGTGTGATGCATACTGAAAATCTCTTCTGTAGGGTGTGATGAGCAAGAGAAAACAAATGGAAAAGGTAGTTTGCTAGGTGGAAGCCCAGAGAATCTTCTAGAAACTGCTCATTTGACACTTGCCTCTCTAAATTCATCTAGGGATGAGTAAGAGATCATGAAATCTCCAAGTGGAACCAAGAACTATTAGAGAAATGACACTAATCAAAATCCTAGAAACTGACTCACCTCCCTGCAAATATCTATATATGGATACCTCATCCTAGAGATCTAGAGGACAGAATTTGGTATTTTGAAGGGAAGTGTTGTTGGCTTCTCTCTGAAACATTGTATTGTTGGGTGATCTAGTCTTTACATGAGGTGAAGAGGGCTTTCATGTTGTGAGGATGGCACTGGATCGGACAATTGGTTCGTAATCCTCTCTTCTACTACTTATATCAATAAAGCTATTTGTGGTTTCCTCCATATACTTGTATATCTATGAATCTTGTATTTTTGTATGCTTTTGTATAGTTAATGTACATCTGATCCTATATTGTTTATGGTTATAGATCTCTATGCTTTGATGGTATTTCGCTTCTTTGACTCTATAGGTGTTCTTTAAGTGGGACAAGTAAGAAAGGAGTGGAGAAAGATCTATCAAGGGAGGGAGGAAACAAGCAAGGAGCCAAGCGAAAGACTGAGGTTAGTACTCTCTCCTTCTCTCTCATCTATCTCTCATAAAGGAAAACACAAGTAACTTTGAATTTTTTCTTCCTAAGATATCTATCCATCTTAGTGGGACTAGTAGCTCTGAATATACACTAGCTTTCTCGGAAACACTATGCAACATGATAGAAGGAAGTCGAGGAGATGATGTAGCTCTTTGCTGAGACCTGTGCTCTATGAAATTTTGGGAATTTTTCCTTGTATTTTATGTTTGAGTGTGATTTTGTTGTATTAGGAAAATGACCATTATCCTAGATCTTTTGATATCCATCAAAGCATTCCAAATAATCCCCCTGTAAGGCTAGAAGCTAAAAAATCCCAACAAGACCCATAAACGTATTTTTAATTGCATGGAGAGTTCCCGAGCCAATTTCTATGCTTACACAGAAGTGACCATTAAAGTTAACACAAAATGTGCTATGTCTTTTACTAGGGCCTGTGCACATGACTCAATGCAAGTAAAAGATAAAAGGTAAAGTCTATAAGCTTTGTTAGTCGAATCTTTCCCAACTAACAGCATTGGTTTGATGCTTACTCAAGCTTGATACCTTTCATCATGGAGCTAGTTCCCTCTCTTTTTGGATCCCTTATCCCATCCCTCAAGAAGAGGGTCCCAAACCTCCTCCTCTAGGCCTATAAATAAAAACAAGCCATAGGATTGTGGACAACCACTGAAGGTAGGCTTATGCTGCAGAAATAGGGCTAGAAGAATTTTCATCCAAGGAGAAGGTTGAAGATGATGGGAAGAGGCTTGTAACATCAAGGAAATGGGGTTGTAAGTTTGTTCTTCTATTTATTCATTAAAAAACAACTGTTATTCCTAACTATGTTTATTTTAATGTTATTTGAGAAATTCCTTGATTTCTCACATGGTTTATGATTGTTTATTAACCCAATTTATGATATATGTTATATACTAGATGCTTTGATCCTTTTTTATTTCTTTTTATGGGATCTCATTTGGAACATCATCAAAACAATGGAACGGCCTCTAAAGCATCAAGGAGAAGTTGACTATGGAAGGCACTGAAGGAAATTTAGTAGGAACTTCATTGAATTGGTAAGTGATTCATCACATATTACTTGTTTTAATCAGTCATAATCTAAAGAAAGGTAGCAGTTATTTTCTTGTTTGTTACTAGATTTTGTTTGAGATCTAGGGAGATCCATCTTGTCTGCAAGAAGGATTAGTCTACCTAACAAATTGGTGACTCCACTAGGGAACGTCTCGTTCTCAATCATCTCCTTGTTTTGACTTTTGATCCTTTTGTCATATCCCTCTCTAAGTGTCTCAGAAATATTGAAGGTATGGATTTTATGATTTGTTTGGATTATTTTTTATTTATTTTCTAAACATTTCCTAAGGTGGGCACTTTATCTTTAGGCACATAGTGTATTTCTACGCACTTGTCCTTTAGAAATGGTACATGCTGGATTGAACTGTTCCATGTACACATAACTAAAGTTTTTGAAAATTTCTGTTTACCCTTCACGAAGTCCAAAAACTTTTGATTTTTATGCTTGATACACTTGTTTACACATTCATAAAATCTTTGTCAGTTTAGTCAAGGGTTGTGAAAGATTCTTCTTGAAAAAATCTTGTTCTCATGAATTAGGGTAAAAACTTGGTTTGGTATGTTATAGATCTATCAAAAGAAGGATCAGATGGTCTTGGTTTTCTTTCATCCGGTCTTTCCTCTTTCAAATAGATCAAATCTTGTGTTTATTTTACTTATTTGTGAATTATTTTTTCGTTAATGAAAATCAATGATTTTCAAGAATAAGTATTTTCTTATGAAAGTGCTTCTTTTGCTAAACTTCAAACGAAAATCCATTCTTCTTTCAGTGCTAAATTTTTTCAAAATTGTACTCTTCACAACATTAAATTCATAATGTTCGTTGGAAGAACTTCATTTTAAGGTTTTGATTGGTTTGCTCATGCATTTTGAAATTTTTGACTGATTGTGTTAAACAAAAGTTTCATGATTTTTGAATCATTGGGCAAATTGAAATTTTAAAGGTTAATTTATGCATTTTGGTCATTTGAAACTGAAGAATTCATGAAAAGGGATATTGTGGGAAATGAAGAGTTTTTTCATTTTCTTTGAAAATTTGAAAAGTGTCTCTCCTTACTTCAGTTAGAAATTCATTGAAAATAGAATATTACAATTTCATGCTTGATTGCATTAAGGTTTTGTGTCATGTCATAAAACCATTAGTTTCACATCCATTTAGCCTTTGAGTAAGTAACAAATTTAAAAAATAGTGCTAATAAAATCAATTTAGAAATTTTTATTATTTTGAGGCTCTTCTCCACCTACATTAGATCAGGTTTTAGGGCTTTGGAATACGAAAGTGAGTTAAATTTCCAAAGCTACAAACAAGCATTAGAATCTTGCAATAGGGAGTAAATTCATTTACTGTAGTTTGGCTCTGGGAAGCTCCCCTTACAAAGGAGTTAAGCATGAGATCATGTCAGACCTAGTGGAGTGATCGACCCCACTTCATTAGTTAAGGTAGAGTGATTTACACATATTAAAAATGGTGTTGAAAGGTACCTAGGAGTCACTTCGAAGTAAACCTCAGATTAACCATGTTGAGGAACTTTCAAGAGGATTGAGCTTTGTTACTTTTCCCTTGCGTGTATGTTTGATTTACAACTGTCCCCCAAGGTTAAATTGTCTTAAGTGGATCGTAGAGACCAAAATCTTAGGGCTATTACCCAAGGTGATGGTGGAGGGAATGTCTATCTTATACCTGGAACAGACGCTCGCTAGACTCACTTGAACCTTTTTGGATTCTATTCTTTACTTGAGATGGTATAAGTGAAGATTACTTGGACCAAATCTTGTACATTAAGCAAGTTGTCAGCGTAACTAGTTCGACTCGCTTTATACTTAGCCAGTTTTCACATTGATCTTTGCGACATTGGATTTCATCACCAACTAGTGATTTCATTGTGAAAATCTTGTTTTCATGGTTTGATTCTTTAGATTTACTAGTGCAGGTTATTTGCTTGTTCTTACTTTTTAGCGACTTTGGGTGTGAATTGTGAATATTATTTGGATTCTTAATAAAAAATTCATTATGGCTGATTCACTATGGCATTCACCTAGAATGCACGGTTTACCCGATGAATATACACCTAGTCAATTGGAAAAGATTAAAATTGAGAAGTCAAAATCAACAGGATATGGAACCTCAGAACAAGCTGAAAGATCTACAATTGTAGAATCTGAGACAATAGAAACTGAAGTGATTCAAACCCAAGAAGTAGAATCAGGCTTACTTAAATATGGGCCAAAATTTATCGAAGTTATTCGAAAAGAATATGATACCAAAGAAGTTTCAGACACATAACTAATTGAACCAGAAGTTGAAGAACGTGAGTATGATATATCTAAACCTGAAACACCTTCAGTTGTTATATCTCCTACTTCTAAATGACTTCACCTCAAAGGATGATTATAATTACAACTGGACTACATCCTGGTTTAATTAGTATTGAAGATATTACTAGGAATGAGGAGGAAGAATCACCATGTACTCATGTTAGTACTAGTGAACCAAGATTTTTTCTAAGAGTTCATTTTGACCCTTTCTGATCAAATCCTTGGTATTCTACCACCTTGAACTTTTTAGGTCAAGGTCTTCCATATTACATCACTCATTTTTACTTTTCACCAAGACAAAACATGTTAAAAGTTCCTCCTGGGTGTCAACCAACTGATACCTCTATGTTTACCAGCCCTCTAGAGTCAATCTTGTTTAGTGGTCCTATAGTTTCTCTTGGGTACCAGTCGCTTACTAGAACTTTTTCAAGAGGTACTTCTTCCCCTCAAGTTTCTACTTCATCATTTGGTTTATCTACCACTACTGTTCACAACATGAAATCCATGCCTGAAGCACCTTTGGCATCAAAACAATATGTTCACATGGTATATGATAACATAGGTAATCCTCAAGTAATCCCAACTAGCATTTATTACCTTCAAGGGGGAAACCACCTTATCCTCCAATCGGAGGACAACCTATTGTCGGATCCTATCCTACATTTGGAGGACAACCTTTTATTGGAACTTATGGTAAAATACCTCAGGTTGGTCTAATTCCAAATATTGTTCCTCAACCCTTGATTGGTGCTCCTTACCCTGTCATGAGTACTATTTGGAACCCTATTGTTCCTCAACAATTTATTCCAGTTGATCCACAAGTCCCAATTTTTCAACCTTTTTAGCCTATTGGAAAATCTATTCTACAAATACCTATTCTAATTATTTCAGTACCTGTCTAGCAACCTATCGAGGGGATTCTAAAACACCTATCAAACAACCTATCTAAGGAATTTTGCAAACACCTATTCAACAACCAATTCAAGAACCGGTTCAATAACCAGTTCAACAACCTATTCAAAGTATATCTCAAACACTTATTTAGTCTAGTGTTCAAACATCTATTTAGAAACAAGTTCCAAGTACACCTCAAAAACTTATCCCAAGAGTATCACAAGTGACTATCTAAGTTACCCCTCAAATACCTATTCGAAAACCTATATAGGCTATCCCTCAGGCAACTACTTATAAAACTAGTCCTACTTTCTAGTCACAACAGAGAATCCTATCATACCCTAGTATAGGGATAGTGAAAACATTGTATCAAGGTCAAGATTCTCAAGGCCCACCATTTCAGGGTCAATCTTTTCAAAGCCCACCTTTTCAAGGTCAAGCTTTTCAAAGTCATTATTTTCAACATCAATTTCTCTAAATTGAAGCTATTGAAAGTCAATTTGTTCAAGGTCAACCTTTGTAAGCTCAACCGTTACAGGGGGAATACTACTTGGTTCAAATGGGTCAAATTCCACCTTTCTAGAGTCAACCATACCCTGGTTATACTTATCAAGTTTTGTTTCAACCGCAACTTGGTATGACTCACCATGGTTACCCTGGAGGAATACAAATACCAATCGCACAAGCTATTCCAGGATATCCTTGGTATCCTCCTCCAAGGTTTGGACTTAACCCCCAGGGTTATCAAAACCCACAACAAGACTCCAACCAATAGTTACCATTCATGGCAATCTTAGATTTTCCATATTTATCTCGACTCATGAATGATCCTATCTATTATTATCCTTTTTGGCCAACGATTCCTACTAAGTTACCAGAGTGATATACCAAAATTTGAAGGTAAATAAGGAGAGGACCCATCAAATCACGTTATGACATATCATATTTGGTGTGCATCAAATTCATTGACTGATGATTCTATTAGACTAGGCCTTTTCCAAAAAACTTTAACCAGTTCAGCAACAAAATGATACCTTGAGTTACCTCATGCTTCTTTCCATAATTTCAACTCTTTGGCAACAACATTTTTGACACATTTTTAGCTGCCAATTCGATATGACACTGGTACTAAACTGTTTACTTCCCTAAAATAATTTACATATACTTACATTATGGATCATATACATGAATGGAGACATAGGTGTCATTTAGCCAATGTTTTATTCCAGATAAAAATGTGGCTGAATGGTTCAAAAAATCATTAATTCCCAATATTATTGAGTATTAGAGTTTGGATATCACTGTGGTAATGATTTTTATTATGAGATCTCGAAACTTCCATAGTATTCATTTTGAGTTTTCAACGTTTCGAGTCAATTCCATGACACACGATCAGGGAAAATGGGTCATGGTATTGACTCAAAACGTCGAAAACTCAAAATGAATACTATGAAAGTTCGACAATCTCATCATCAAAATTACTGAGGATGTTTCTAAAGAATGTGTTGTGATGGAAGAATAGGTATTACTTGTGCCTAGTACTTCAACCTAGTCTATACCCAATATGGTAGCTTGTATAAGAAAATCCCAAATGTACCTCACCCTACAATTTCATATCAACCAGATTCAACTCCTACATGGTCTAACACTATTGACGGTATAATTGGTTCTGTCAACCATCAGTCTAAGGGTAATAAGAATAATTATAAATGCATCAGACTTTGGCTATGCAATATTCATTTAGCAAAACCTTTCTCTAGACATTACATCTAAAATTAATGTCATAGAATCATCCACTAGAAAGAATCAACCATCCGCAGGTAAAAAGAAGAGGAAATGTAAAACAAAGAAAAATGCTTCTCAGAAAGAGAAAACAACTAAAAATGAACATACTGACAAGAAAAATAAGCCTCTTTATCCTTGTATAATCTATAATGAAGATCATTATATGAAGGGACATCCACATCGGGTAGAAGTTACAAAATTCATAAGAGGTTCTCTAACTCCTGTTGTTTTGAAGGATCGTTTTCCTTCACAAGATAGTAAAATGGTTTCACATAATCCATCTTCTTCTTCCATGTCAGCATAGATCATGATGATGTCTTTGCAACAAGTTATGGTAGCAACAATATCAAAAGATTATGGATCTAAGGGTCCTATAGTAAATGGACACAATTCTAGTCCATATATTCAACCATCCACTTCAATTCCTCCTCCTTATGAACCATTATAGATTGAGAAACCAAACTCTGACATGATGATTCAACCACCTACCAAAGTTGTTATTCAAAAATCATCTTTCAACTCACATGCTAGAGCTACTCAGAACTATAATATTGTTGAAGACCTAGCGATGTCTCCTTCAGTAATGTAAACTCTTGAATTTATCCAAACATGTCCAGCACAAAGAAAGTTACTTTTTCAGCTATTGGAGAAATTGATCCTTGAGATTCTAATATTATAATCTTTGATCTTGAAATTCATATACCTAGAATCCTGCATCAACTAGCGTTCCAAATTCTAGTTTTTGTCAAAACCAAATGAGTGTTTTACATAGATATTGACGAAGGAGGTTCTAAGTGTATCATGTTTATTTCTTGTTGGAAAAATTTAGGTTCTCCAACTATCAATCAATCTCCTACCACTCTGAGGTCCTTTGATGGAAAATATTTTCATCCTTACAGGATCTTAAATGATCTACCCATATAGTTAGAAGGTAACATAGTCACAATCAAAGTTGATTTTCTCAATGCCCAACTCGATTACAATCTTTTACTTGGTTGAGGTTGGGCATATGCTATGTCTGGAGTGGTCTCATTACTTTTCTGCATGATATTACTATTTCATCAAGGGAGAATAGTAAAAGTAGACCAATTATCTTACTACACTTTTGACCCTAACTCTACATGTAGTGTAACTTTCGCGGGGAAAATGATTACTACCTATGAGTATATTGGTGTTGGTTTTCCTAAGAATTCATCACTAATGGGAACTTTTTCACACCCTCCACCAAAATTTCTTTCTAATGTTGCTTGGGTTAACATGATCTCATCAAGCACTATGGAATCTTCTGATCCTTAGGTTTTTCCTTTAGAATATTAATTGACCTCATATGGCAATGAGATGAATTTAAGCCCGCTTGAGTTAGCTTATCAGTAAATCCAAGCATTTTCTGATCCACCACCCTTGAAAATTGATCAAGTGAATGCGATCACTGATGATTATTCTCAATTAACTTGGTTAGAACCAATTGCATTTCCTGATCCCTTCGATAATATGTTTCCAACTAATGAAAGCATTATGGAGACTATGACTTTGGATGAAATGCCATGGGATGATTATCATTGTCATTCATCTTTTCTTCCTAATCTTGATAAAATCGAGAATCATTTTTCTAACATATTTTCCCTTGAGATCATAGATAGCCTTGAATGGGTTATGTTAGTTCTTCAATATAAATCTGAAAAGAACTTAGGAAATATATTACAATGATTTCAATTAATATCTCAATCAAAATAGGAATTATTGATAACATTCACATAGATGCTTCGTGATCACTTGAATAAATTCAAATGTACAAAGCCCTATTTCAACAATTTTGTGATATTTTTTCCTAGTCTTATGAGAAAATTGTATGAATTGATTCGAGTATTTTTGTTCATGAAATTAAGACTTACCTGGATGTGTAACCTATTAGAAAAATATTATGTCTCGTGCATCCATGAAATGATTCTTCAATCAAATATGAGGTTGAAAAGCTACTTAAAGCAGGTTTTATCTATCCCGTTTCCTTGTCTGATTGGGTTTTCGATATTGTTTTTGTTAACAAAAATAAAGGGACCATCAGAGTGTGTGTAGATTATAGGGATATTAATAAGGCTTGTCCTAGAGACAACTATCATACCCACTATATCGACCAAATCATTAACAATTGTGTTGATAACAAAATATTTTCTTTCATGGACAAATTTTTTGGATACAACCAAATAATTATAGTCCCTGTTGATCACCATAAAACCGTGTTCATTTTTCCATGAGGGGATTTTTCTTATCGAAAAATGTCATTTGGATTAAAGAATGCTGGAGCAACATTTCAACGAGCCATGTCTTACACATTTCATGATATCAAGCATACTGTACAACCCTATTTGGATGATTTACCATGTCATTCACTAAAATGGGAAGATCATCCAACACATTTGAGAGCTATTTTTATCAGGTTTCGACACTACAATATACACTTGAACCCTCACAAATGAATTTTTTGTGCATAATATTGTCGTTTACTAGGATTTATAATATCAAAGGAAGGAATTTGTGTCAGTCCACTTTAGGTAGAGGCTCTTTTGAATTTTCCTTCTCCTTCCAACCTACACCAACTCCAAAGCTTGCAAGGGAAAGAAATTGTTTTATGTTGATTCATCTGAAACTATGCTAAGCTAACTAAAGGTTTTCCTCAGCTGTTGAGAAAGGTATCTCATTTACATGGGATGAACTTGCTCAAAAATATTTTGATGCACTCAAACACGCATTCACTCATACAACATTGTTCCATCCTCCTGATTATCATTGAGACTACTTTTTGTATTTAACTACATCCGATGTCACCATTGGCTTGGTTTTAGTTCAGGAATATGAGTTCAACAATGAGCATGTGATATATTATTTGAGCATAAATCTTATAAAAACTAAGATAAAATATGCACATGTTCATTGTGCCCAAATATTTTGTCAATATATTCTCTTACGTAAAACAACAGTGACTTCAAACTGCAACCCTATGGTTCACATTATTAGGAGAAAATTGCTAGGGGGGAAATATGCTAAATAGATAGTTGTCCTATAAGAATTTGATTTAGAATTCATAAAATCTAAATCTAAGAAATCATTGGTGTTTTTCGAATTGTTACGTGACTTTCCCTATATCGAGACATAAATTGCGGTAGAGGATTTTCTTCTAGATTAATCCCTCTTTCTTATTAGTACTTTATACCCTTAGTATATATATATATATTATTGTGTATATTCAAACCTAAACTTTTTGGTCAGAATTTAATCGAATCGACCATCATCGTATTTGGTAACAACTCCAACAATACACTATTGTTGGCGATACAATTTATCCTTGTGGTGCTAATTCCATCCTTAGATGATGTTTGACTCATGAGGAAGACGAAAAAGAATTGAATGACTGTTATTCTAGAGCTTGAGGTGGTCATATGTTAGGGTTTTCACTTGCCCAAAATATATTATCCATTGGGTATTTTCTGTGTGGACCCAACTACAGGTCCTCTAACTAATACTACACTCATTCAAATTAATTTCGCTAATTTTTCATAATAAGGAAAATTTCAAGTTTATAAAATGCCATAAGCATGAACATAAATTAATTCAATATAGAACATGTATAACTTGTAACAATTTACATAACTAAAATAGTTGATGGGTAATACCTGTTCCAATAGCTTAGTTGAGATTTTGCTGAGCTCCATGCTCCTCTTGACTACCCGACCGGATTTGCCTCCCAGCCAACTAGGAAGTAATTCCTAGTCCAGGAAACCTCCATAGGTTCCCAACCCTCTGAGCCCAAGTCCAACCAGATGTAGTGTGTCCAAGTTTAACAAACACTCTCTAGATCCAAGTTTAGTCTCCCTCCTCTTTCTCCACATCCCTCCTCCAAAACAAAGTCCTCCTAAATAGAACCAAACCAAAACCAAGACCAAGGAACCCCCTCTCCTCTCATCATCCTTCCTCTTTTATGTCTCTTCCTCCCATCCACCTCAACCACCTATCGTTAATGTCATAACTAGCTCCTCATCCTTTCATTTGACTTTTCTTACAAATCTTCTCCCAAGTAAGTTTGAGAGGACATGTTGGGGATAAGATATGGATATTTAATTTGGTAATTAATTTGGGAGGATGATATCTTCTTCCAAGTAAATTTCAGAGGACATTTTAGGGATAAGATATGGATATTTAATTTGGTAATTAAGTGGGGAGGACCATATCTACTCCCAAGGAAATTTTAGAAGACATTTTGGGGATACGATATGGATATTTAATTTGGTAATTTAATTGGGGAGGACCATACCTTCTCCCAAGGAGATTTTGAGAGGACATTTTGGGGATAGGATATGGATATTTACTTTGGTAATTAATTGGGGAGGACCATATCTTCTTCCTAGTAAATTTGAGAGGACATTTTAGGGATAGGATATGGATATTTAAATTGGAATAATGGAAGGAGACCATATCCTATCCAGGATTAAATTTGAGAAGACAAGCTGGGAATTGAATAATAACAATAATAAATTATATATAAAAAAAAAAATACAGTTTCCCAAATGAAGGTATTTACCAATATTTCTTGATAATTATAAGTCAATATTTTCAGGTAATTTAAACACTAATCAAATTTGCATGATAATATTAAGTGGGGCATTACATACACCCCTCCTTCAGAAAAATTCATTCTGAAGTTAGAGTGAAAAGATACAAGGAGTTCAGAGGAATAACAAGATAGAGAGGAGTTCACGGTATAAAATTAATAAGTAGGCAATGATACCACTTTCCCATCAAAGACTCCAACTACTATATATATATATATATAAATATATATATATATATAACTAATATATATATAGTACGGGGAGACTCTGATGGGAAGTGGTATCATTGCCTACTTATTAAATCTATATATATATAATATATATATAGTATATATATTACAATAATATATATATATTCCTATCCTTCCTAACCTACTTCTATTCCCACCCTATTCATCCTCTTCTGTTATATACTATGGCATCCACTATACAAATCTAGCCACTGACAAAACCAATATGGCAGAAGTGTCGACTATATTGACCTAACTTTCGTAGCAAGAAACTGGAAATCGTCATCACACATCTAGGGGAGCGTGTCCATCACTTCCCTCCCATGATTATAGGTTTGGAGGTTACATAGTGGGAAATACCTCCACCCCTCCTTAAAACTAGGGCCAACACCAACTAGCAATTGTCATCACACGTCTAGGGAAGTGTGTCCATCACTGCCCTCTCACAGTTCTAGGTTTGGAGGTTAAATGGTGGGAAATACCTCCACCCATCCTTACAACTAGGATCAACACCCTAATATGGACCACACTACAGTGCTGGTTAGACTTGTCATCAAATAATCTAGTCAGGTAGTCTTGCCACCTTTCATATACATTTTTCCCATGTCATAAGAGTTCATATCAGGTAGATACCAAATGTAATAGAACAATTTACATCATACCTTTCCTCATTGGATCTCTCGACCTTCCCCAATGGAAGAGTAGATCTTGGTTATCATATAGTTCTTTCCAATCTGCAGGTTAGTTCTCATTCATACATATATATAACAACAAAATGTATATATATACATGATCTTAAACATCATGTTATTAAGTCTTGTATCCACGTGTAAATTTTGTAGTTCATACTGGAAATAAATATTACATTAGATAAATCATAATTTCATTATGTCATTCATTAGATAAATCATATCCACTTAAGCCATACATGAAAGAACAATAACTCTGATAATTCATGCACTAGATAAATCATAACCAAGTAAGGCATACATTAGGTCATAAATCAAACATTTCAATCACCAATACCTAATCCATCTAATGATTTATATAAGTAGTTTCACTTCTTCAACTAAATGCATCAATATTACATAGCATTCATAAATAAATAACATGGAACTGCAAATAGAGCCTTAGCATAGGTAGCTATCTAAGTCAAAATGGATATCATAAATTGTCAAAAGTGAGGGGTAATTGTGACATATAGTCTCTCCATCCTCTCGGATAGCAGATCTTGGGTTGGACATGTCCGATTTTTATCTTAACTTGGTCTATTGAGTGAGGCCTGAGCCATCAAACCCTATGATATAATATGCATATTGGTTTGATCATTATGGTTCCTATGTCTAAGACCTATAATTCCCTCCAGTCAAGTTTATGCGATTCATCAGAAACATAATGTTATAGGATAGATACATAAAAACATCATGACTATTACGCAAGTGGGGTGTTAGTACAAGACAATAGGACACTGGTCCAATTTTCTCTTTGATTCTAAAAGGTCTTATAAATAGAGGTGGTAACGCCATACCTTTCTCAATTGAATAGTGTTAGGAATAACTAAAAAAATAAAAATAAAAACTCGGTCCCCCACTTTGAAACACCCTAAGAGATTATGTAATGAGGCTAGGACACTCTCCAATATAGTAATAAAGAAGCTTCCCAAACCAAGAGAACTTATATGATATAATGTGGAAATAACATTCCAAGTGACCAAAACCATGGGTATAAATGTAAAAGGCCACCCAAGCAAGGTCTAAATGCCTCCAAATGCATGAGAAGATACAGAATAAGGGGAGTGATTTCATCTATCAAAAAAATAACTACTCACAACATGCCTTATCCTAGTTTGAACTATAAATACCATTGGAATTCTTCTAATAAAGCACAACAACTTTTCCCTCTCATCAGGACATCCACCAAAAGGGACATCAATTATGCAACAAAGGGTGGGTGTACTACTTCAAGGCTCACCAATCAAAATCATGAAACAATAATCCAAGTGAAACCCTATGAACACCTGCAAACATGCCCAATAACTAATTCACCATGTCAAGGAGCAATAATTAACCAACAATAATTAAGGAAACTCTTAGATGATGGATATCCCTCACCATAATTGTGTTAAGGGTAAATCAAATGTTTGAGCAATGTTATGCAAGGTCCTCAATCACATTTCAAACACCATATGTGCTAGATGCAAGCCTCCAAACAAGAAATGATGATACCAACCACGAACATAATGTGCACTATCTAACATGGGATATCCATAATAAGTCATAGTAACAAACCCCCATGGTTATATGATTTCGAGGGAAATGACACCAGGTAAGTGCGCATAAGAAAAACATTCCTTTATACACCTCAACACTCACCCGAGGTGATCAACAATGTCATGAGGGAAGCATCAAGGAGAATGTAAGCACAAACCATGACTTCCGTCAATAAACGCATTAAGATCCATTGAATAATCCTTCAGTCACAAGCTTAGTATAAAGAAGATGTTAATTGATAGTCACTTATATAAGTGCCTTGGGTAACAAGATATCCAAAAAAAATCAATACTCCATGTGCAACATGCCTGGTTAGGGTTAACAAACACCATCTAGCACTCAACCTTGATTTAAAAACTAATAACTCCTTATTTAATATTGTGAAAAGATGATATGGATTAGGCTAATAAAGAAACTAATGTAATAACATGATGCCAAAGGCTAGGGAGATGAATTCCATTCGCAAGATTTATATCATTTTTATATATAAATCCTTCTTCAAGTGTGACTTATAGAACTAATGAAGAGTTTTGTTTTGTTTTGTATTTTTTTTTTCTACATTGAAGGGGCTAGCTCAATTGATAGTTGCCAATTGATACCGAGGAAATCCATAATGTTTTCCTTGCAAGAAACAAGTGCAAATATGCATGTGATGATGAGTACACATGAACCTGCAAGTCAATGAAGGGTAATCGAGTGGTCAAGGGATTGGAGTATAAGATAACATGCAATACATCTAAGGTTTCTTATGTTTTAGACACATAAGACTTCGTATTTCATAGGAATAAGATGAAGCAGAGAATCACAACACAGAGCAAATTTGGTGATTATGATATGGCTTCTCATTTTCAAGGTGATATTTTTTTGGCACATCGCCAAAAAAAATCAGCAATTTTATCAACACAGGTCCAAAATATGTTGCTTTGAACTCATTGTTCTCTCTCCATTGGAAACTTTGTTAGCAAAACTGACTTATTAGTACCTAATCTAAAGGTAGTTGCTCAAGCAGAAAAATACTAAAATACTCTTACTTAGCACTGTTTGGAATTTAAATTTTGTTTGATATCAAGACTGCATTGGAGAATATATATTACTAGGATCTATAATATGAAAGTCTTGTTGTTCAAATCATGTTATGATATAAGAATTTTTTAACAGCTAGAATCTCATGGCCTGATTTTTTTTTACTTTCGATATCTCTGATGCAACGCTGCACTCCTAGGCACATATTCCTTCAAATAATATTTTTATCTACTATTTTAAAAAGAGAAAACACCTTTTTGTAGTTTTCTTCTCCCCCTTGCACTTTTTTCTTCTCACATTGTGGCATTATTAACAATAAGATGGAGAGCTTGCCTAAGTACTTCGGCCTTTGCATCTGTAAGTGGTAATCATCTCGATATCCCTTTCCATATGCAAGAATGGTTCACAAATTTATTGGCACAGAAGCACAAAGAAGGCTCACTCCCCTAGCTCTTGCCCACCTCTATGTAGCTGAAACAAAGTTTCTAAAGAGAGGATTTTAACAACAATACTTCACTTAGAATGTTCCTTCACAGAATAGGGAAAACTAGGCAGACCTTATTTGAGGAAAGGGAAATGAACCATCAACGTATCCCCTCAGCTACTATAAATCTCAAGACAAATTATTCATCACAAATAGATGAAGCTTTCAAGGATATAGTTCTCATCTCTCTTGATACAATGCTTGATGACATATACAATGGCCAAAACCCAATGATTATTGAAGAGAAAGCCATAATTCAAAGCATGAGACACATTGCAAAGAGATGAAGACAACAAGTAATACACAACCAATTTGGGTTCTGGTCTTCTGATCTGAGGTTATTAAGTGATATGCCTACTATTCAATTATACATACAAATATCTGTAATGTGCAAGATCATATCATTTATTTTGTCCTACTCTGAGTAGGGTAAATCTTGTAGATATCTTTGTCTTTTTTAAATGTTTGAAAATCTTAGAGATTTTTGGAGATGGACATAGTTTTGGAGTACTCTAGACTATTTTTATTATGGAAGCAGATAGCCATAACAAATGTGCTATGTATTGTCCTTCAGAAGAGCATCTTTTCCTCTAAAAGAGAATGCACTGCAAACTTATATCAATAATGTTGAAAATAGAGTTAAGTAAAAGCTATTCATAAACTTAAGAAAAATAAGCACCCTTGCAAGATCGATTCCTTTGTTAGAGCACAGTATAAAGGCAACAATCCCAACAAATTTGGAAGAAAATAATGTTGGCATGTGAAAAACTTTGAGAATAATGTATGGCTTTCTGATGGATTTAGTGTTGCCATTGATAGGTAATTCAAGAAATTAGCTTCAACACCTCTCGTAGCACTAAGCAATGTTGTATTATATGATGGTTATAATCAATGTGCTTTCTTGACTACAAATTACAGTCCTTCAAGAGTTTCTACAAGGCCCAACTGAAAAACTTTGAAAGGAGCTCATGAACTTCGAAGTCAAATCGACAGCTGGTTGAAGGACAACGATTTGAGCTTCTGCAAAATGAGCAACAAGGATTTCATCTCTTTGCTATAGCATGGTAAATTTCCAAGATATTATGAACACCGCAATTTCATGAAAACTCTCAACGCTTCCATGGCGGAAGCCCGAGTAGGTGCTTCTGCCAAGTTCTCTTTGGGAGAAATTCAGGAGAGTGTTGTTGTCTACTTTCTGAAAATTCTACCAAACTACTTTAATGGAGCACAATTTCTTGATTCCCTTGGGACTGCATCCTCACAACATCATGAAGAATTATGTGGTTCTAGCTCTATCGATAGGTTTTATCAACTGCACAGAGATTTGAGTAAAATCTTAGATGAAGCTAATATTTTTTGTATCGGAGGTCAAATTTACTGGTGATTATCATGCTGGTCACAAGTATAAGATTGAAGGGCCCTAGAATATGGGTGGGCTTGTTAGATATGGAAGAGAACTCATTTTGAAATGTTCACATCCAAAGGATACATTGGAGGCCACGCTACTGTAATTCAACGATGAAGAAACATCTGAAGCTTCATCTTCATCTTCAGGTGAGAAGATAAAATTGAGTAATAAAGGTACTAAAGGGCCACACTATTGCAATTCAATGAAGGAACACTTATGGCATCGTTTTCATTTTCAGGTGACCGAGTAAAATTGAGTACTAAAGCTTCTTAAGGGAGCATAGAGGGAACCTTTGAAGTCGTCAATGACAGTTCCATCATTATTCCAAATTGGTTGAAGTCTCTGATTCCTAAGAAATTGCAGTATTTAGATAAAAACATCAGTTTTCTAGCATTCCTGGTTACCAAAGAAGCTAGTGATGAACATATGCCCTCAGTTGAAAAGTCTCTCATTGAAAATATTTTGACAACAGAAAACTTAAAGAGTGTTGAGGATGAACTACTAGATGGTATTTGCAAGCTTTCCAAACAATTTGAGTCAACAGTTGGAGCTCCTCTTGATCAAGCGGCATGGGTCACACTCATATCTCATAAATAAGATGTTGGAAATAATACTGAGAGGGGGGGTGAATCAGTATTATCAAGTCAAATATACCTCTTTCAAAAATCAAATGATATATGCTACTTCAGTTAATTAAACCTGCGTATATACGCAACTATGCAGAAGGAAACCCGCGTATACAAAGAAAACTTTTAATTTACTTTATCTTTCTGATGTTGATTATTAATCTGTGTTTCAGAATCAAATAACCAGTAACCAGAAACAGTAAAATAGAGCAGAAAGACAATCACACAAAAGAACACAAGATATAAGGTGGAAAACCAATGTGGGTGAAAACCAGCTGCTGCAATTCGTCTCTATCTTCTTTTAAATTAGAAACTTCTTTTACAATTTACTGGTGCAATCCTTTATCAGTACGCAGGCTGTAACCTACAGAGAGCTACAACCCTCTCTCGTTCTCCAGCTTCTCTTGGAAGGGAGCTACAACCCCCTTTAGCTCTTTCACTAGCCAAGATAATAGTACGTAGGTGCTGGCCTACTGAAGGCTACAACCTTCTTTTTCTTCCAGGGACCACGTTTCATAAATTTTCAGACTGGATCCATGAACGTCAATCAATCATCAATAATTTCTCCATCAATCAATATTCTTTTCACCAATTAGATCTGAATCAAGTAGATACTTCTCTAACACTTGTACCCAAAACACAGTACCAGAAACCACACACCAAAATCTGAACCCAGAACACAACAACAATAAACAGAAGAAGCTGGATCACAACTCAAAATATATACGCTATTTCAATAACCTGCAACATGCGTGCATACGCCTCTGTGTTTGGAACAACTTGCGTATACGTTGTTTTCATTCATTGAACCAGCGTGTATACGCGCCTTAGCTTCACTGAACCTGCGTACAGATCTATAAAGGATAATTCGCTCTTTCAAATATCCAAACACTAATTAACCCAAATTATCAGTGTTATAGATCAAGCAAGCGCCACATATAATAGACCAAAATCATACAAATATACTATCATTGAAGCTTAAATATTATGACCCATCAATAGAAATTATCCTTCTCTTCGCGCTAAGGTTCCTCCTTCATTCAGATCCAGATCTGCACCATAACCCAATTACCAGTATTCTAGATCTAGCACTTTATGAGATATTCAATAATAATTCAGATGATACATTGCCACATGATCTCCTTCCCCTTTTATAATCTTAGGCCTTCCACAATACCATCGTCCAAAACCATAATAAACCAATACCACAGACCCAATGCTTGGGATCAACACTTCTGACAAGGTACCATGGTATAAAACCATAGGTTCAAATACCAAGGACTAACTACCATGGACCAAAGGTAAGTTCTCCAACATATACGCTCTTTTGTAACGTCTAACCCACGTGTATATGTGTCTTCATCTAGATGAACCTGCGTATATGTCTTTTCCTTCATTCTGAAAGCCTGAACTAAGATCTGTTACCAAAGAGAGTTGCCATCAAGGACAACACCTGTGCCATGGCCCCAAACCTATGCCATAATGCCAACAATCTCCCCCTTTGGACTTGATGGCAACCCCAAGATCCTCAAAGTCATTCTCCCCCTTTGTCATCAAGGGCAAAGGGTTGTGCTCCCCCTGAGTACATGCTGAAATTTTTGCCTTGCTGTGCTGACCATGCTCCCCCTGACTGTAGGCAAGATCTGCAACAAGATGTTCTTCAAGAAAAAACGATGACATAAAAGACCTTCCTATCACCAAAAGACTCAATACTTACATCCATCACACAAACAAGTGGGAATCATCCAGAAATTTACATATGACAACCAAATACATTACATTTTCAAAATAGGCTATTACATGACCTTGACACCATAAAAGAGATACATGCCATAGAAACGAAATATCTAGAGAAAAACTTATGAAAGTCATCAGTAATTGATAGCAGCAACATCTGTCAATGACCATTTAGATCAGCAACCATGATTTCCTTCTGTTCTCCCTCTACAATTGTTCCACCAACAACAGTTGTGAACTAGAACCAAAAGCTTCTAAGATAATGCCAACAATGCATTATTAGAAGTTTATCTTCTCCCCCTAAACCTGTGCCGGATGACCTATATCAGGATATCTTCAACCAGAGCCTGTCCCTATAGATATCCATCAAACCTCCATATACGCGATTGTTTCTGCAGAAACCGGCATATGTATGCGGATCCTCCTCAGGCAACTCGCGTACACCACTTCTTCTCTAAAATAGACAAGTTTAATAGCAAGATGATGCATCCACTACTCCCAGCTTCTGTCTAGGATATTCAAAAGTTTCCCTAGGCAGTGGTTTAGTGAGAATATCAGCAACTTGTTCCTTAGAAGGAACATACTCCAATTTGACCTTTTGTTCCAACACTTGTTCCCGGAGAAATGATACTTGATCGGTATGTGCTTGGTCTTTTAATGCATGACTGGGTTATTTGAAATGCTGATTGCACTTGTATTATCACATAAGATGGAGATAGGTGGTGTACAAGTGATCTGAAAATCCCGCAAGGTTTGCATCATCCAGAGGAGTTGAGTGCAGCAAGATGCAGCTGCCACATATTCCTCTTTAGCTGTAGATAAAGCAATTGAACTATGTTTCTTGCTGAACCAAGATACTAATCTGGAACCCATAAAGAATGCACCACCACTTGTGCTCTTTTTGTCATCCACGCTTCTAGCCCAATCTGCATCTATATAAGCATGAAGAGTGAGATCTGTATCTCTAGGATACCACAAGCCATAGTTTTGAGTTCCTTGAAGATACTTGAAAATTCTCTTCACTGCCTGAAGATGAGTTTCCTTAGGATTTGCCTGAAATCTTCCAACTATTCCCATGGCATGCATGATGTCTGGTCGAGTACCTGTCAAATAAAGTAGAATTCCAATCATGGATCTATAGGTTGGTTGATGCACTGCTGCTGATTTATCATTTGCACTGAGACTGCATCCTGTAACCATAGGGGTACATACTGGTTTCGAATTTTCCATGCCATACTTCTCAGAATCTGCTTGAGGTACTTGGTTTGAGACAAGAAGATACCACCTTCATTTTGTTGGATTTACAATCCAAGAAAGTATGTCAGTTCTCCAAGCAAAGACATTTCGAATTCTTTCTACATCACCAAGGCAAAGCTTTGACTCGTAGCTTCTTCATTGCTACTAAAGATAATATCATCTACATACATAACAAGTATTAGCAATTTGTCATTTTCAATTTTTATATAAAGATTGCTATCTGCTGAACCTTTTGAAAAACCTTGTTGATGAAGGTATTTGTCCAACCGTTAGTACCAAGCCCTTGGAGCCTGTTTAAGACCATAGAGATCCTTTTTCAGTCTGAATACAAGATTTGGATCATTCCCAAGAATGAAACCATCTAGCTACTCAATGTATACTTCTTATTCTAAGTCTCCATTTAGAAAGGCCAATTTCACGTCCATTTGAAATACTTTGAATTTCTGAAAGATTGAGAGAGCAAGGAACATTCGGATGGCCTTAAGTCTAGCAAAGGGAGCAAAAGTTTCTTCAAAGTCTATTCCTTCTTGTTGAGCATACTGTTTACAGACAAGTCTGGCATTGTTTCTAATTACTTCCCCATTTTCATTTAACTTATTTTTGAAGATCCATTTTGTCCCTATGACATTCTTATCTTTTGGTCTAGGAACCAACTCCCAAGTGTTGTTCATATCGATCTGCTCAAGTTCTTCATCCATTGCCTTGACCCAACATTCATCTTTGCATGCCTCTTTTACATTTTGTGGTTTAGTGGAGGAGAGCAAAGCCAAATAGCTTGAGGCTTCTGCAATTGTTATTCTTGTTTGTATACTTGCCTCCTTTTGCCCCAAAATTTGAGATTCTAGATGATTCTTCTGAACATACCTGGATGGAGTCTTCTCTTCTATCCTTATCTATTCCTCTGGTGCCTCTTGAGGTTCTTCTTCATCATCCGTCTAATTTTGAGGGTAGTCTTCATCCTCTTCGATATTTTCATAATTTACTTACCTAGGAATGTATCCTTTTTCATCAACCACTACATCAATGTTGTCAACAATTCTTCCAAGTTTTTTATTGTAACACTTATATGCTTTGCTATGGGGAGAATAACTAAGAAGAATGCTTTCATCTGCTCTAGGTTCAAGTTTACCAAGTTGTTCATCATTATTCTTAATATAGCATTTGCTTCCAAAAATTTTGAAATGCTTTACCGAAGGAGTCTCACCATACCAGAGCTCATGAGGAGTTTGAGTTTTGTTCACTCGGACATTTTTTTTGTTGAGAATAACAACCGCAACAAATGCAGCTTCACCCCAGAAGGTTGCGGGAGTTCCAGACTCATCAACCATAGCACGAGCCATTTGTTGAACCATTTTATTCATCCTTTCCACTACTCCATTTTGCTGAGGAGTCCTAGCTGTAGAGAATTCCCTTCTTTTTCCATGTTCTTCACAGAAATCGAAAAATTCATTTGAGGTAAACTCCCCACCTCTATCAGACCTAAGGCACTTAATTTTGTGATCTGATTCGTTTTCAGCCAATGCTTTAAAAGATTTGAATTTTTCGAATGCTTCGTCCTTGTGTTTCATAAGTCCCAACCAAACCATCCTGGAGAAGTCGTCAATGAATAATATAAAGTATTCTTCTCCTCGAGGTGAACTTGTCCTAAATGGACCACATACATCTATATGGACTAGTTCAAGAGGCCTATTGGCTGATCCTTCCTTCTCAGGGAAGTTGGTTCTAGTTTTCTTACCAAACTAACATGATTTGCATATGGTGTTGTCTGGAATTTTGATATCTGGAAGACCACGAATTGCCTGGTATTTGCATGCTTTCCTTATTTGTGAAAATCTTAGATGCCCCAACCTCTTGTGCCATAACCAGTTTTCATCATCCTTGCTTAAATAGCATTGTTGTTGTCCTTCTTCAAATATGTATAAGTTATTTGGAGTTCTTCTGCCTTTGATCGTTGTTTTTCCTGTATCAAGATCACGAACACTACATCCATTTGATCGAAATATTACCTCGGTTCCTTGATCTCACATCTGACTAACACTCAGAAGATTATGCTTCAAGCCATCAACATACAACACATTTCCTTCTTTGACCTTTTCTTTCAACTGAGCAGTGCCTTTTCCTTTTATGACTGCAGGGGTATCATTTCCAAAAGAAACTTTCTTTCCCTTTTCTAAAACACTATATGATTCAAGTTTTTCTTTATCACCTGTCATATGCTTCAAACATCCGCTGTCGATGTACCATTGATTTTCCTGTCCTTCAGCATAAAATGCTATCCCACATCTTTCTGGTTGTGGTTCCTTTATTCTCCATGTTCTGGTACTTGGGGCTTGTTCCTTTGTCTGCCAAAACCTACTCCTGCATTCAGAATATTCATGACCAAAGTTGTTACAAATAAAACATTCAATCTCATTTTCAAGGGCCGAAAATTTGTTATAGGTCCTTTTCGTGATCCCAGTCATACTCCTTTGTTTTTGAGCTTCTCTAGTCATGATTGTTTTATAGGCAACACATTGAGCTGCTTTGTGGCCAAAGTTATGGCAAGAGAAACATTGGCCATTGAAGAAACTTCTGCGATTATCAAGTCTTCCTGCCAAATGATTGTAGCTTCTATTGTCATCCATTCTTGAGGCAAATTGAGAAGATTTTACCTATGGCTGGTTGTAGCTTTTGTTCATCCTTAAGGTGGATTGTCCCTGATTTACCTGGTAGTCTTTGTTTATCCTTGATGTAATTCGTCCTTATTTTACCTGGTGATTTCCATTAGGCTTTTGCTCATTCCTCCTTCCTGCATTGAGATAACTCTTTGAGGTGGATGCTTGAGATGCTTCTCCATTATACCCTAGACCTGTATTGATTAGCGGAGAATGCTGTACATTGATAATCTCATCCAGAGTTCAGATCCTTTAAAAAAATTAAGATTAAGAGCCTTTGTTTTCTCAATTTCTTTTCTAAGGCCAACAATTTCACATTCTAACTTCTCAAGAGATTTTTTTTTTCATCATGTTGGAATTGCAGAGTATCAATGATCACATTCTTTTCTTCTAAACATGTTTTGAGTCTAGAAATCTCTTCATAGAATCCATCCATATCTATAGCATTCATGTAATCATCATCTTCAAAAGCCATTAAAAGTTTATAGTTATTACCTCATTCATCTTCATCACTATTTGAAAGACCATCACTATCTTCATGAGTGTAGTAACTTTTCTTAGTTACATTCTGTTTCTTGTTCCATCTAACAGGTTCCTTCCCTTTGTCAGTTTTATCCTTATGAGGACATTTGGTAGCATAGTGACCGATTCTCCCATAAGCAAAACATTTAAAAGGCAACTGACCTCTGAATCTTCTAGTACTCCGTTGAAGATTTTTGAGAAAATTTGATTCTTCTTCCTCTTCTGACGCATGTCCTAACTCATAGTAGTCTCCTTTGCCTGAAGCCTTGAAAGATGCTTCTCTCATGTCTGATGGTCCTCCTTCCTCATTTCATAAGCAGTTAGAATCCCATGTAGCTGTGACATGGTAAGGTTTCGAAGATTCTCCTTTTCTTCTATTGCAAAAAAATTAGATTCAAACCTAGGGGACAAAGATCTCAGAACTTTTTCAACCAGAACAACCTCTTTTACTTCTTCACCCAAAATTTTCATACAATTAACAATCTCATCTACACGAAGGAAATAGTTAGCCACACTTTCATCGTTGTGCATTCTGAGATTTTCATACTGAATTCTGAGGGTTTGAAGTTTTGCTCGTTTTACTTGATAATATCCTTCATAGCTCAGAACAATCTTGTCCCATATTTCTTTTGTGGATTTATACTGCATAACCTTCACGGATTCTGATTGAGATAGACATCCTAGAAGAGTATTGACTGCCTTTGCATTTGTTTCATATTTCTTCTTTTCAGCCGGATCTATAGGAGTTGCTGATGGAAAAGGATACCATGTGTCTATGATATCCCAAACTTCTGTACCAAGAGATTGAAGATAGGTAGTAACTCTTACCTTCCAATATATGAAGTTTGTCCCATCAAAAATCGGTGGCCTGATCAATGCTTCTCTCTCGTAGTTGCTCATGATGATGGATCTTCCTTCAAGCGATCAAGATTCTTCAAAAGGACCTACTCTGATACCAATTGTTGGAAATAATACTGAGGGGGGGGGAGGGTGAATCAGTATTATCAAGTCAAATATTCCTTTTTTAAATCCAAATGATATATGCTACTTCAGTTAATTATGCCCGCAACTATGTAGAAGGAAACCCGTGTATACTATGCAAACTTATAATTTAATTTATCTTTCAGATGTTGATTGTTAATCTGTGTGTCAAATAACAATTAACCAGACACAGTAAAATAGAGCAGAAGACAATCACACACAAGAACACAAGATATAAGGTGGAAACCCAATGTGGGTGAAAACCGCCTGCTGCAATTCGTCTCTATCTTCTCTTTAATTAGAAACTTCTTTTTACAATTGTACTGGTGCAGTCCCTTACCAGTACGTAGGCTGCAACCTGCAGAGATATACAACCCTCTCTCATTTTCCAGCTTCTCCTGGAAGGGAGCTACAACCCCCTTAGCTCTTGCACTAGCCAACATACTATTATGTAGGTGCTGGACTACAGAAGGCTACAACCTTCTCTTTCTTCCAGGGACCACGTTTCATAAGTTTTCAGACTACCTCCATGAACATCAATCAATCATCAAGAACTTTTGCATCAAACAATCTCCTTTTCACCAATTAGCACTGAATCAAGTAGACACTTCTCTGACAGCTGTATCCAAATCATAGTAATAGTAACCACACACCAAATCTGAACCCAGAACAAAAGATACTATCATTCAAGCTTAAATTATGGGCCCATCAATAGAACTTATCCTTCTCCTTGCGCTCAGGTTCCTTCTTTATTCAGATCTAGATCTGCACCATAACCCAATCACAGTATTCTAGATCTAGCACTTTATCAGATATTCAATAACAATTCAGATGATGTTTTGCCAAATGATCTCCTTCCTATTCTATAGTCTTAGTCCTTTCACAATACCACGGTCCAAAACCATAATAACGCAATAACATGAACCCAATACTTGGGATCAACACTTTTGGATGCAATACCACGGACCAAAACTGTAGGATCAAAACTTGTCGGACTAATACCATGAACCAACCATGAAAGTGCATGAATGTTTCTCAACTTGAAATAAACTTTTCTCTGCATAAAATTCCGTGAACTTTTCTCCACATGAAATAAACGTTTCTTTGCATAAAATTCCGTGAACTTTTCTCTATAGGAAATAAAATTTTCTCTGCATAAAATTCTGTGAACTTTTCTCCACATGATATAAACCTTTCTCTGCATAAAATTCCGTGAAATTTTCTCCACATGAAATAAACCTTTCTCTGCATAAAATTCCGTGAACTTTGCTGCACTATAATTTATAATCTGAGATGAGTGGGTTGCCATAAAGTACAACATATGTATCATAATGCCAACAAACCCTTTCGGGTGTTCTACATATTCCAGCATTGGCCAGAAATCTAATTTATGTAAGAAAGTTGGATGATGCAGGTGTAAAGACAGTGTTCGAGAATGATACCTGCAAGATGGTTCAAGGAGCACTTGTATTGATGCGGGGAGTTCAGATTGGAACTCTGTACAAGCTGCAAGGTATCACTGTTGTTGACGGGTGCAATAGTTTTATGGTTCCTGAAAATGGAGCAGAAAATCTAGTGGTCTCTGGAGAGAAGACCAAGTTGTGGCATCAAATGCTTGGACATATTGGAGAGAAGGGCCTTCAAATACTTCATGGTAAAGGTATGGTAGAATTTATGAGTAATAGCTCTCTGGATTTTGATTTCTATGAAAATTGTGTATATGGGAAGCAAAATCAGGTGAGCTTCGCCTCTAGTGGTAAGAGGATGAAACAGTTATTAGAGCGTGTGCACAGTGATGTGTTTGGACCTGTGAAGGTTCCATCATTGGGTAAGTCTGTGTACTATGTATCATTTATAGATGACTTCTCAAGCAATACAAGGATATATTTCCTTAAGAAGAAATCTGAAGTCTTTGATAGTTTTAAAGAATTTAAGGCTCTGAGAATTGATTTTGGTGATATTTTTCTCTTGTTGCCAAGGTAACTTCTATTAGATTACTTTTATATGTTGCTGCTGCTTTTGATTTTGAGGTAGAACAGATGGATGTGAAGACATCATTTCTTCATGCGGATTTGGAAGAGGAAATTTACATGAAGCAACCTGAAGGCTTTGCGTTGAAGGGTAAGAAAGAACTAGTATGCAAGTTAAAGAAGTCTCTGTATGGGTTAAAACAGTCACCAAGGATGTGGTATCAGAAATTCGATACATTTATACAGGGACTTGGCTTCACCAGAAGAAAAGCATGTCACTGTGTGTATTTTAAATTAATTGGTGACAATGTTATTTATCTGGTCTTGTATGTGGATGATATGTTTCTGGTTGGAAATGATAAAAAAATTATCCAGGATTTGAAGACTCAATTGTCCTCCAAATTTGACATGAAAGATCTCGGTGTTGCAAGCTATATTTTGGGCATGGAAATTAAAAGAGATCGGGCAAAGAGGAAGCTCTAATTAAACCAAAGGAAGTATGTCAAGACAATACTGTAGAGGTTTAATATGCAGGATAGTAAACTGGTGAAGGTTTCTATTCCTGTAGGTGTGAGGTTATCTGCTGAACAGTGTCCCAAGACACAAGAAGAGGAAGAGGACATGTTCCTTGTTCCATATGCAAGTGCAGTCGGTAGCTTGATATATGCAATGGTCTATACTAGACCAGACATTGCACATGCAGTGGGAGTATTGAGCAGGTTTATGTCAAAACCAGGGAAGGAGCACTGGACAACAGTGAAGTGGGTTTTCAGGTATTCGCGTGGCACTAGTGTTTATGGTTTGTGCTACCAAGGAAGACCAGGATTGGACAGAGTGTTGGATATTCATGGCTTTGTTGATGCAGACTGGGCTGGAGATCTGGATCAGAGAATATCTACAATTGGGTATGTGTTTAACCTATTTGTAGGTCCAGTCAGTTGGATGAGTAAGAAACAATCTGTATGGCACTATCAACTACAGTGGTAGAATACATGGAAACCACTCATGCAAGCAAGGAAGCAGTTTGGTTGTAGAGATTGTGTTCAAGTATGGGGTTAGTACAGGGAGCTATAAGGATAGACTATGACAACCAAACTGAAATTTTCTTGGCAAAGAACCCTGCTTATCATTCAAAAACAAAGCACATTGATGTGCAGTATCACTTTGTGAGGGATATGATAGAAGACAAAAAGGTGTTGCTGGTAAAGGTGGACACTTTGAAGGATACTGCAGATGCATTGACAAAATCTGTGAGCTCTGAGAATTTCTCTTGGTGTAGAGAAAAAATGGGCGTTTCAGGGCTGGAAAAATGACTAAGCTCTCATGTGGCCCCCTGTGGAAAGAAGACAACAAGTGGGATATTGTTGGGTTGTCATAGGGGGGTGGCAACCCCCCCTGTCCATGGTGTTTGAGGGGGGCGGGTAGCCCCCCTCTACAGGGTCTGGGGTAGCGCCCTGGGAAAAAACAAATTGGACCCTATATTACGTTGGGTGAACCTACCTATGGTTTTTGGTCCATGGTTTTGGACGCGATGGTTTTCGATCCATGGTATTGGATGCTTCAGCATGTATAAATATGTATTGTAATATTGAAAGGAACATAATGAAAAATCAAGCTGGTAGTCTCAGTTTTAGGATCCAGTGGGAAATCTCTGTGTATATGTGTTTTATGTGTTATTCTCTGGAATTTTTATTTTTCCTGTGATTTAGAATTCGTATTTAGGTAATTTTCGTATGGGGTTAAAACCTATAGTCCGAACAGTTTCCTCGATGGGATGGCTTGAATCTCTCAAGCTCTTTGGTGCTCGATGTTGCCGCTGGTCAGCTCGGCCCTTTGTCCCCCTTCTGATTTTTCTTCACTATCTTCATTCTCTGTGTATTCTTTCCTCCTCTCGGGACTCTGGTCTCTCTGTCTTCTTTCTTCATCTCTTGCACTATTCTCCAACTTGACTGTGTATTCTGTCTCTGTTTATGGTTTTCAAGCCATTCGAACTCATGCTTATTCGGCTCCTCTTCCACCTCTATCGATTCACCTTCTGCAGTAGCACTTGGAGTTCCCTATTCGTCTTCAGCATGAATGCTCAAGAAGTGGCCACATGTCCTCCTCTAAACAGTGCCAGCCTGCTTTGTCAGTTCATTTCTTCAGTTTCGTCGTGGATGAAGTCTTTCCTCCACTATGGCGGTCAAACATATTCAAAATCCTTCTAAAATGTAGTGTATTCCTTTGTTGATTATGCTTCCTCCATCGGGCGTGATCTCAACCATTTGATCTGGGTCCCCTAGATCCAACTTCATACGCACATCCCACGCAGTTGACTTGCTTGATTGATAACGCGTGACCAACGACGATTTTCTCTCACCTCTGCTTGCCATGCATCGATCATTGAGTGGGATCTCTCTACTTCCATACAAAATCGCTTACCATTTGAGGGTGCCCTGATCAATACCACCGGTTTCCAGAGCGCGGGTCCCACCTTTGCACATTTACTGTGTTTTTCCTTTTCTACCCGCGGTTGTTCGGTTCACCATGTTTCCGTGTGCTTGAGGCTCTTCCATTTTAGCCCTATTAATTGCGCATCAAAATCCACCTTCGTTTCCCGATCTGGGGCTCCCAGGGGCTACTTTGACCTCATGTTTAGTCTTCGGCGGCCTCAGTTAGCGTGCTTTGACTGAGGTCGTCGTCATTCCATGCTAGCTACCATTGCCACTGGTTCAGGGGTGTTTTTGATCATGGTTCTAAATTCTTAGAGATTTTCCCTGACCTGATACAGTCATGGTTCTTTAACAGTCTTTTATGGATCCAATTCGGATCACTTTCCCATAGCAGAAAAAATTTAAATGACTATACAAGCATAAGAGAAAACATGTTACATTCAAAATCTATGTGGAATCACCTTGAAAAAACTTTATTAAAATCTCCCAAAAGATGAGAAATATTACACAAAAGAGTCTTCTTCCTTCTGAAGTCAAAAACTCAGAACCCTTCTTGGTTCCCCAAAATCTCCTTTTATATGATGATTACAATGATGACGGTTATGAAACTGTCAACTATCAAAATTATTAACTACTTGAATTGCTTTAATATATTGGGTTCCTCCAAGGAATTTGTCTATGATAAATTAAAAACAAAATTATATCATTATTGATGCATTTTTAGAAATTTCTAATGAAATAATAGATGGCTTTTCTTCATTGAGAGGTTTGTGATTTAGGTGTAGTGGAATGTCTAGCTTATGTTGTTGTTTCTGTAGGAGACATCCACCCTCTGCATTGCTTCCATACTGTCACATTTGATCTTTGAATTTTTACAAACCTTGTGTGGGCCATTATGAAACTAGTAATTCGACTATAAGTTGGCTTCTGAGTAAAAAGAGTTCTAATTAACCATAACAACTGAAAATCCTTATGAAGATAATTTACAATTGTTGCCCCTTTCAAAATTTTTTATTTTCATGAGTCTCCTAGGGAAGCGAATTTCCATGTTGATCCCAACATGAAGGAAATCTTGCCCTTGTTCTTTTATCAAAGTTGGTATTGAATTTCAAAATAGATTCTTTAATATATCCCAAATTCATCCCAACTATCTTTCCATATAAATTATTCAAAACCATTTTATTAATATCCATCACTAGTTATGTTATGTCCTCAATATTCATTTCTCTTAATTCCTGTGATGACTGAGAATTAAGGAAATCAATTATCTTCTTGGAAAATTGTGCACATTGTTAGATCTTCTATTTACTAACAGCAATGGTTCTCTCCAAATCTCTAACAATGGCTTTCTCTTCTCCTACAATTGACATAAATTCCCAAATTTTTGTGAGTGTATTAATAATATCGTTCAAAATAATTTCATTTGCTTAAATGAGGGACATATTCCCTTTTAGTTTTTTCTTCAATTATTTAATCTCATGAGAAGTAATTTGGTAGTCATTTTGGTATTTTGAGGCAGTCTCATTGGCCATGGCCAACTCCCTTTGTGTTGTCTTCAGATATTATTTATATCATCCAAGTTTCTTTGCATATTATTCATATCATCCTGTGATATCTTTAATTCAATCATTAATTTTGGTTAGTTTCTCTCTTGGGTCATGAGAATCAGATTGTATTAAAATAGTACAGACAGGTGTATCTAGTTTATGTTGGAAGCTAGAATTCATCTCCTTGAGGCAAACTATTTCATCATTTCTCTGCAAAAGTTCATTCGATAAAATTTCCTTTTCTTTCTCCACTGGAGCTACCTCTGGGGCCATGACATACTCCACGAAAGGTAATTTCAACTTTTTCCTCAACATCTAAATTTTAATCTCTACCCCTTGCAAGATTTTTTGTAAAACAATTCTCTCTTCCAGATTTACACCAATTTTGACAATCAACTTCTTCAATTCTTCATTCTCGGTGAATACAGCTCTACAATTTTCCTTGTCCAATTTTAGTTGATTTACACCTTTTCCTAGAAAAGCTTCTGCCTTACTAGCATCCAGGGTTTTTTTTCTTAAATCACTGTAAATTAATTCTCCATTTTTCCTGTGCAAATTAATCTTGTGAAGAAATGGAATTTCTCTTGCATTCACGGTCAAGTTGATAGTGTTAAAACCTGATGATGATGAAACAATCAGAGTATAAGGATGAGAAAAACATAACTTCAATTGATTTCTTTCAAGATCCATGGAATATAAAAGTCTAGTGTGATATTCAGAAATTGATTATGCTTCAAGCTCAAATTCTATGTTTTCCTTTATCCTCTTATTTATTTGTTCAATTTGACTGTACAATTGTTTTATGATACGAACAACACTTTGAGAAGTTTCTTCAGGCACATGGGAGGAAGGTTTACAAGTTACTTCTCCCAATTGCAACAAAAATTCCATTGCATCTGAGTAGCTCCCAGTGAGTGATTCAGGTCCTCTTTCTATTTTAGACAACCCTGGATTTTTTGAACTTTGATTGGTTTCACCCTACAAATCAATTATTTCTTAATTACCTCTTTTTAGACCCTTCTCTTCAGAATATGGGGTTTCAATCTCTATCCCTCAACATGCTCCTATCTTACTACAAGTTGCCAATTTTTCCTCATCTCGTCAAGATTCATATATATAGGGAGCATACGATTTTTCCACTCTTAATTTAGAAATGATATGATGAGGATAATATGACCATTTCTCACCCTATTACAACTACATGTCTTCAAGAATCTTCTCTACTTCTTCCATGGCCTATCTATTTTTCACAATAAAAGGCCCAATAGTTTTTGAAATTTGAATAAATGTCCCGTATTTTCTAGTACAAAATGAAGCTGATTAACATTTAAACTTTGTCTAATGAATTCTAAAGAAAATAATCTCATTGATACAAATATGGAAATTCTATAAGGGGCAATCTCTACTCCATACAGTCTAATCTTAACATAGTCTTCAAAATGAACCAATCACCCACTTTGAAATTGTCACTAACCTCTAGAAGAGATTGGGATTTTTGAAAAATTAAAGGCGGAGGATAGATATTTAGAATGGAGTAAGAAACTGACATGAAATAAGTAGTAAAGTATGTAAATCCTTCATAATTGGCATGCATTCTCACATCCAATTCACTATTGATTTCCTATTTTTGTGTACATACATTATAATTAGACACAAATGCATGAAACTATCCACATGAGTGTATAGGAAAATATAAGTTACTTGTGATCAGAATCTGAAACAGCCAGTAAGAGCTAGGTCTAACAACTAAGAATTGACTAGTTTTCCCCAATAAGAAGGTATATCAAGTACAGCCTTAGGTTGTAGAATTAAATTAAACACCCCTAAAATATCTCAGTCAATGAAAGTTGTCTCTTCCCTTCCCAAAATATTGGAAATTATTTGCAAAACTTGTCTCACATCTTCAAAAATGTTTCAAGAGAAAGTTGAATAGGATCCATAGGCAATTGTTGTCCGGTAGGCAATAAAAAGAAGGTCATCTCGGCATAATCCTTCCCATAGAAATTTTGAAATGATGACAACAAGGCTTCTTTTGAAAATGGGGTGAAAGGTTTGAAGGTAGAAAAACCAATGCTTGTTTAATTAAAAGAGAAGATATTTGAAAGATGTTTTCACTTAAAGCGTTCATCAAAAAACACCTGAGAGGGTAAAAAGCAGAGGCCAACCATTATATGAACTCAGGGAAGTGTTGAAGGCCCCGAAAATTGAGTCGACAACAAGGGGGATACCCGCCCGGTCCAGACCTTGGTTGGCAGCTCCTTATCCGTTTGGTATAGCGGGTCTGACTGGGGATATGGGACTAGTTTCCCAATTGAGTGTGTGTGTGTGAGAAAGATGGGTGTTTCTGTTCTAAATGGAATACTTATATCTAATCTAATGCTATTCTATTGTATTCTAATAAACAGAAAAACATCGAAATTTATGCTAACCCAGGATGTGATCTTTCTTCTATGCGATCTAAAAAGATTTCAAATAATAACTAGTGATAAAGATCATTCAGCTATCATAAGAAAAGAATTCGATAAAGATAAGCTACTTTGTATAAGAAGTTAGATGAAACAGTTGTGAAAAACTTATCGCATAAATGAGCTATTCATACGCTAAACATAAATAAATAGTTATCACCATACAAAAGTGCCAAATGATAACTCAGACGTCCATGCTGTAATATATAAATAACTGAAAACTGAATATCACTTTAACACATAAGTAAGAATGGTTAAGAGATAAAAGTACCATTTATAACTAGTCCTACTCATGAGTTTCAAGCGACAATTGATTTATATCTCCTTGATTTAACATCCACTAAGAGTACAGAATTGCAACATCAGTAGCAGATATCAAATGCAAATATCAAATAAGCTCTGTTCCATTCATTCACCAAAACCTCCTCTGAGGGTGCAAAAGTGCATGTTCTGAGGACAAGTTTTTGATAAATTTATGGACCCCTCTATAAATGCATGAGAAGGGTTTAAATACTATTGACTAATTATATAAATAAATTATTACAAAAATAAAGGATGCGGTTTAAATGACCGTCCTTTTTCCAGGAAAATAAAACGAAATTAAAACTAATATTAAACTATTTCTGTGCTTGATCTCTGAAATCACATGTACACAGCATCTGGTTAAGGAGATTTGGGTGGCTGACTTCTGCTTCAACTGGGCTGAGAAAACAGAATTTATGAGAGCTGGTTCCATCTTTTCGGTTGCATTTATAATGCACTTAACAATCATCCATTATCTATGTGGCTTTACCAAGTATGTCCAGTAACAATCCCAGTTTAACTTACTTAGCCTTTGGATTACTTTAGCCTTTTCTTCAACTCTCTGTTTCCAATCTGCTTCTAGCTGTTGAGCATTTGGTAAGTACCCTGGGGTGGTTTCTGCAATCAAATTTTCCCTTGCGTAAATTTTCATTTACACAATCAATAAGTCTGCTTGCCGTCGTGGCTGCTCCTTGTGCTGCTTGCTCTACCCCTCTGATTTGCTCGTCCCATTTGTTAAAGAGCATTTCCTTATGATTCTCATTAATTCTTGGTGCACCTACTCTTTTACCCACGTCCGTCTCTTGCCATGCCAAATATTCAGTCACTCGTTTGTCAATCAGATCGTAGTCACTCCACAAGTCTTTTACTCGATTAGTGGTTTTATCACTAATTTCGCAATAATGACTCCACTGTGATATCTTTTGGCCCAATGCTTCTTGTTGCTGTAGTAATTGCTCAATCAAGAAAATGGACTCTGTGATGAACTCTTTGAGCTTATGGTTGTCCTTGTGTATCTCTCTCAAATCCTGTAACTGTTTTCCTTTCTCATCCAAACTTTTCTGATAGCTTAACTGCATCTGCAGGAAGTCCTGTTGCAACTTTTCAAGTTGTTTCTGTGCTTCGTTATTGGCATGGGCTTGTTGCAATTGTTGTTGCAGTACTTGTATCTGCTCTTCCCTTTCTTTTAGCAGTTGTTGTACCTCATATGCTTTGTCGATAGTAGCAGAGGCGTATGCTCCTACGATCTGAGATAGTTTGGTGAGATTTTCCGTGGGATTTCTTGTGGGATCTTTCCACAAGACGTCCAATTGTTCTGTGTTTTGAGAGAGAGTGCTTTCCAGTTTCCTTTTCTTTCTCTGCTTTCTTACTACTGCTTTATGCTATGGGCTATAAAATACATCTAGGAGAGGGATTTCTTCTAATTTTAGTACAAGCTCAAAGGATGGAGAAATAGGAATATGCTCCACATCTGCGGCTTCGCTGATTGTTCCCGTGACTACTTCTTTTATGATTTGTACATAGCTGACATTTGTCTTCATGGTTTTTCCTTCAATATTGATCAAGTCATTGAAGGTTTCCTATTCTTTGTCTCATTCAGCTGTGGCTGGTGGTGCTTGGATGACTAGAGGGGGAGGATTTCTTTGCGGGGAGGTAATAACCTGTTGATGTAGAAGTTCTTTTGACTAGGCAGTATCATTCACTAACCCTTTGTTCTTATTTAGTTTGCTTCTGGATCTTTTAGAGTGTTCAAACACTTCTTTTTCGGATTTTGACTTAGATCTATTGGTACTTGAACTTCCACTGAGGCTGACACTTGGAGTTGGCTCTCTTGGGGGTTTTAGGCATAGCTTTTCCAAAGGAATATTAGCCAGCCTTCTTTCCTTGTATGTTTTGAAACTTTGAAATTCTTTTGGGGGTAGATGCAGTTGGGTTGTGTGCAGAATTTCTTCCAATGTATTTTTTTGTTGAAATAAATCATCAAATAAATATTTTTCTCCAGAGAATACCTTTATCCTGACTGTTGTTGTAAAATTGTGGGCGACCTCATAAGGGTCAAATGGCCTCGCAGTGAATTTGAAGAGCTGTAAGCACATGATATTCTTTACTTCTGCAAAGGCATGACCTACATCAAATAGCGAGAAGGCCCCACAGGCTATAGGAAACTGTGGCCATATAGCCTTCTTTTTGTCTTTTAATTCTTTAGTTAGGCCTCCTTCTCCACAGGTTTGGTAGGCGATCTCTCGAGCTAAGAGTTTATCAGGGTTATATACAGGCAGGACATGAGGGGGTACAAAACTTCCAAAAACCCTGACATAAGTAAACATTTCTTCCTCGAACCATCTTGCAACAGTGAGGATGTCTACTTGTGCTTCAGGCGAGCATCTCAGAGCGTCTTTATCATACAAAATTCTATACAAGGGCAACATAACTCCATGACAAATTTGGTAAAAATATGGGACGAATTGACAATCCCATAACTATTTGTGATATACATGAATGGGTAGAGTGTCTTGCATCGTCCACTTCCAACCCATAACAGGAAACTTAGAAATATAACATATTGCGTCCATTATATATGCATAAAGGTAAAAAGGAGGATAAATACTCTGAGCCATAGCTCTTTTGGACCGGTAATTGCCAATGGTTTTGGCCAAGTTATCAAACAAAATTTTGGCCCAATCTACGAAGGTGTCATTTATGGCGGCATCCAATAATGGAAGCCACTCCCATGAGAATTTGTTAATATCTGGCATTCGAAATATTATACAGAGCATGGAAGCAACAAAGCAGTATGGAGAGGTAAGGGAACCAGTACTATACATACTGTGTTTGTCTTTCTTCAGCGGCTCATTTCTCTGTAAACTCTCTATTGTAGATTACCTGTAGCTCTGGTAGATGATACATAAGCTTTAAATCCTGTGCGGTGAATGAACCAATGAGTCCTTGACCATGAACCTTGAACTGTGTATTTTTTATTTCTACGTTATCCAATCCATTTGACCATGTCTGTGTATGGGAGGATTCTTGGCCTTGCTCCTATCCGATGTAAGAATGAGCAAGCTAGCTCTGTGAGGGATGCTTCAGAAGAGCTTTGTGAGGCTGCGACAGCTGTAACCTCCATTACTTTGGGATTCTCCTCTTCGAGCATGTTATACATTCCTTCCCACATAGCTACTCCCACCTCTCTGTTGCAAGCCGTGTCTGTATACAAAGGTGCCATTTTTTCTTCTTCGGAGCTCGGGGCTTTGTTTTTCTTTCCCATTTTAGCCTACGTATTATTTTGTATAGTCCTCTACTCTCTGTGCCTACAATTCACAAGTGAGGTGAAATTGAATGAAAAGGAAGGGTGATGGGAAATTTTTTAAATGCCACAGACATACCAAATATACCACCTTACGTGAAATGTTCATTGAAGAGCACGCACCCATATTCTATTAATAACTGATAGCTAACTCTTTTATTAGCATTTAAACTGCATAACCATGTGTCAACTTAGGGAAACTACTTTTCTTGAATAACGAGCCCGAAAGATTTACGATGGAGCGATTTAGCGATTTGCTACTGCAACATCGCAGATCGCGAAATCGCAAAATTGAAAAATCGCAGAATCATAATGTTGAAATATCGTAGATCACGAAATCGCAGAACCGCAATATCGCAGATCATGAAATCGCAAAATCGCAATATCGTAGAATCGCAGAACCACAATATCGCAATATCGCAAATCGCAGGAATATTATGTATGACAAATATTTTTTTAACCTGTTCCTTGCAAGATGCGATGTTGCGATGAGCGGTATCACACATTGGAAGATTTCTTGAAGTTTTTTAAGTAAGTTATGCTGCATGTGATGCAATATTTGGTCGTTATCATTATCTCATGAATATTGGGATTGTGTTTGTGAGGTGGCATCCCACTATTTTCTTGCGATGTCATTTCCTTTGATAAGATAATTTTTACATTATCATAATCTTAGATTCTAAAAGTTTCCAAGGGGGCTTCCTAAGCTTATGATGGTAACTTTATTTGCAAAAAGAAATGTAAATGCTACTTTAACTTTTTTGGATTTAATAACTAAAGGTCCCCGCTTATTTAGTATTAATTGTTAATACTAAATAAGGAGTGGGGTTGTTGGTGGCCACAACAATTAGCGATTCACTCGGAAGAACCAGTTATCTCTATGTTTGAGTTGAATTTTCTAAACTTCCAAAACAGAAAATTTCTCAGAAAGTTAAACTTTATTATAGAAAGATAAAGTACATTATTCTCTAACTTGTCAATGACATTTTGTTTCAGCTATTTTCAACTTTGATTATTTGCTGCCTCAAGTTTGTGTTTACATCAGTCATTACCTGGTCTGTAAAGATAAAACAAAGTCTTATCTGTAAACCAGTTTTAAAATATACTCATTTGTCGTAGGTAGAACCTCTGCTGCCAGCAGGCGTTCATAGCCTCGACAGGGTTACCTGTTACCGAGCAATGATCCTGTATCCTAGTTAAGGAAACCTACAACTGTTAAAGAAGAATCCACATCTACACTTATTTCTTTGATTTTCTTTTTATTCTTAAAGAAAAATGTCTTGGTTTGATAGCCAATTTGTGACACAGTCATTCACTTGATTTATAACTTTGTTTAACAAATTGGCTCGTGATGAGACCCCTTGCCTCTTTATTGTAACAATCTTGAGCCATTGCCCTGTTTTGGTATGCAGTATTTGGCAAAGTCAGCAAGTTATAATATCTGTGATTATGATGAGCCGGCTCGTGATGAGACCTCTCATTCTTCAAGATGAAGTATATCCTTGGATTGTTCCTCTGAAAGTTGTGATTTCCTTAGCAGGGAAGAAGTCATTGTTTTCTTTAGATAGCTCTGGACGACAATGATAGATTTTTTGGAAGTAACTATTCTACAGAAAATATTTATTTTTTTATTGATACCTTTCATTGTACTGATATAAAACAATTTCTTCACTAAAGGTTATTTTCATCAAACTTTTATGAAGTTGAAACTAGTGTCATATCTAGGCTAGAGTTTTTAACTGTATCTTTCAATAATAGAGATCAATTTTCCAAAATATTTGCTATTTATACAAGCAAAAAAATCAAAATCTAAAAAGAGAGTTGGTGTCTTTTTCATAAATGCCTAATGTAACCATTCACAACTGGTTTTATTATGTGAGAATTGTTTTTTGAGGATGATCGCAAATTTTCTAATGAGAAGTAATTTTGTCCTTGGATATTTATAAAATATGAAAAGGGCTAATCACTTCATTTATTTTTGAACTACAGACTAACTAAACTAATTCTACTCCTATTCTAATCAATATACATGAAATTGACTAGGTGTAATCATATTTCCAGTGTAACCATTCTCTCATTTTTGTTCTTGCATATATATACAGTTCAAATATTAATACTAAAAACGAAATTCTTACTGATCTTAGAAAATTGAATGTGGAACAAGAATGTACAACTATTGTTAGAAGTTTATTTAGAATTTCCCTCTTATGGAATTTTCTTTCCAATTGAATACTTATTCGATCATAGAAATCTGGATGGATTTCTATTAAGGACTGATAAATGCTCAATGGAAGATATAACGGACCAGATTGAAGATATGAATTTTTGGATTCAAAGGTCTGGAAATCTGAAAACAAATTTGTTTTTGTACAAAATAGGTAAGAAGGAAAACATAAGATTAAATTATTATCTGTACAACTAGAGTTACAACACAGTTGGCATTGTTTTGTAATGATTTCTCTTTAACAAGGATTGGCTATGATTATAGGGTTTGAGTGATCTCGACCCCCATCTTGTGATTCAGAAAGGGGACCATGATTATAAACAGGCATGAAAGCTTGGTCATGATATGAATCATAGACTAGAATATTTTCTTGGGTAATGAAAACACGTAGGTGATTAGCTGCTTTAGAATGAGGATCGGTTGAAATAGTTTCTGATTTAAAATACTTCTCATTCTCAGATATTATTTGAAGTTCCTGTTGATTTTCTCGAGATAAATAAACATCTTCAATATCAAAATAATCATCATCAATGACTTCACAAGATTTCCTAAGTTTTTCTTCAGTTTCATCCAGTATATTCAAACCATGAGGAATAGGGATTTCATGTCTGTTAATGGCAAAAGAATGTTTTCCAATTGTTTCTTTATCTTGAAAATCACTTAATGGTGATTCATTAAGACCAACCTCTATACTTTCTGAAATATCATTAATATTGAGAGGGGAAAAATATCATCATTAAGAATATCAGGATAAAGAGAAAAATGTGATTCTGGAGTGATGCGAGAAATATCTCTTCTTGAAAACTCTTGCGCATTATGTTCATCATAGATTTCAGGTTTTAGATCATACCTTGATGTGCTCGTGTTTTTTGAAAGAAAATTACTTTGCTTTTCTGACCTTGGCATTTGTTGAGTTGCGATCATATTTTCTGAATTTGCCTCAAAGTTGCCTTCAGATTTCAAGGTGACCTTTCTTCCAAAATCGCCACTTTTGTCTTCTAGTATTTGATCCGAAATATGTTTTAAGCTTTGTGAAACCTCGTCATCATGATTTATTTGCACATTCGAATTGGATTTCTCATTTATGTCGGAAGGGAATCGAACAAAGCTTGGATTAATTTCATACGAGTCAGGAATAGGAGGCAACGAATAATCATGATCAACACAATATAATGATTCTTCACTTATGGGATCATTCTCAATATTAAATTTTAAACAATTTAGATGAAATTGAATATTAAAATCTCTAACATACTCATCTTCTTTTTGTGGATATTCAATTTCATCATATACCTGATCATAATCATAGAAGTCAAATTTGTAAATGAAAACCACGGCAATTTGATCCCAGCTGTGAATTGAGGCAACCGGAAGGGTTCTACACCATTTTCTAGCTTCTACTACAAATGTAAGAGTAAAAATTCTGCATAAAATTCCTTCATCAATTCCTTGAAAATCAGAATTTGAAACTCCTTGAATAAATTGAAAGGCATGATTAAAAGCAGAAGAATTTCTCTTACAATCGAATTTTACCTGAGACAATAGCCTTACCACTTCGGGTGGAGTGTTGGAAGATGCACGAACATGGATGCAACTCCAAATTAGAGGTTTAATAGAGGACATCCTAATTCAAATGTTAACATTGAAAACAAGTTCCAACAGACAACATGCTTCAGGCCCTCCTTCTAGCGCCAAATATGTTGAAGGCCCCGAAAATCATGTAGACAACAAGGGGGATACCCGTCTGGTCCAGACCTTGGTTGGCAGCTCCTTATCCATTTGGTATAGCGGGTCTGACTGGGGATATGGGACTAGTTTCCCAATTCAGTTTGTGTGTGTGAGAAAGATGGGTGTTTCTGTTCTAAATGGAATACTTCTATCTAATCTAATGCTATGTTATTGTATTATAATAAACATAAAAACATCGAAATTTATACTAACCCGGGATGTGATCTTTCTTCTATGCGATCTAAAAATATTTCAAATAATAACTGGTAATAAAGATCATTCAGCTATCATAAGAAAAGAATTCGATAAAGATGAGCTACTTCGTATAAGAAGTTAGACGAAACAACTATGAAAAACTTATCGCATAAATGAGCTATTCATACACTAAACATAAACAAATAGTTATCACAGTACAAAAGTGCCAAATGATAACTCAGACATCCATGATGTAATATATAAATAACTGAAAACTGAATATCACTTTAACGCATAAGCAGAAATGGTTAAGAGAGAAAAGTACCATTTATAACTAGTCCTACTCATGAGCTTCAAGCGACAATTGATTTATCTCTCCTTGATTTAACAAACATTAAGAGTACAGAAGTGGAACATTAGTAGCAAATATCAAATGCAAATATCAAATAAACATTGTTCCATTCATTCACCAAAACCTCCTCTGAGGGTGCAAAAGTGCATGTTTTGAGGACAAGTTTTTGATAAATTTGTGAACCCCTCTCTAAATGCATGAGAAGGGTTTAAATACTACTGACTAATTCTATAAATAAATTATTACAAAAATAAAGGATGCGGTTTAAATGACCCTCCCTTTTTCAGGAAAATAAAACACAATTAAAACTAAAATTAAACTATTTATGTGTTTGATCTTTGAAATCACATGTACACAACATCTGGTTAAGGAGATTTGGGTGGCTGACTTCCGCTTTCAGCTGGGCTGAGAAAACAGAATCTATAAGAGTTGGCGCCATCTTTTCGGTTGCATTTATAATGCACTTAACAATCATCCATTGGCTATGTGGCTTTACCAAGTATGTCCAGTAACAATCCCAGTTTAACTTACTTAGCCTTTGGATTACTTTAGCCTTTTCTTGAGCTCTCTGTTTCCAATTTGCTTCTAGTTGTTGAGCATTTGGTAAGTACCCCGGGGTGGTTTCTGCAATCAAATTTTCCCTCTGTAAATTTTCATTTACACAATCAATAAGTCTGCTTGCCACCGTGGTTGATCCTTCTGCTGTTTGCTCTGCCCCTCTGATTTGCTCGTCCCATTTGTTAAAGAGCATTTCCTTGTGATTTTCATTAATTCTTGGTGCACCTGCTCTTTTACCCTCATCCATCTCTTGCCATGCCAAATATTCAGTCACTCATTTGTCAATCAGATCGTAGTCACTCCGCAAGTCTATTACTTGACACCACTGTGATATCTTTTGGCCCAATGCTTCTTGCTGCTGTAGTAATTGCTCATTTAGGGAAATGGACTCTGTGATGAACTCTTTGAGCTTAGGGTCATCCTTGTGCATCTCTCTCAAATCTTGTAACTATTTTCCTTTCTCATCCAAACTTTTCTGATAGCTTAACTGCATCTGCTGGAAGTCCTATTGCAACTTTTCAAGCTGTTTCTGTGCTTCGTTATTGGCATGGGCTTGTTGCAATTGTTGTTGCAGTACTTGTATCTGCTCTTCCCTTTCTTTTAGTAGTTGGTGTACCTTAGATGCTTTGTCGATAGTAGCGGAGGCGTATGCTCTTGCGATCTGAGATAATTTGGTGAGATTTTCCATGGGATTGCTTGTGGGATCTTTCCACAAGACGTCCAATTGTTTTGTGTTTTGAGAGAGAGTGCTTTCCAATTTCCTTTTCTTTCTCTACTTTCTTACTACTGCTTTATGCTGTGGGCTATAAAATACATCTATGGGAGGAATTTCTTCTAATTTTAGTACCATCTCAGAGGATGGAGAAATAGGAATATGCTCCACATTAGAGGCTTCGCTAACTGTTCCCGTGACTACTTCTTTTATTATCTGTACATCATTGACATTTGTCTTCATGGTTTGTCCTTCAATATTGATCAAGTGATTGAAGGTTTCCCATTCTTTGTCTAATTCAGCTGTGACTGGTGGTTCTTGGATGACTAGAGGGGGAGGATTTATTTGCGGGGAGGCAATAACCTGCTGATGTAGAAGTTATTTTGACTGGGCAGTATCATTCACTGACCCTTCATTCTTATTTAGTTTGTTTCCAGATCTTTTAGAGTGTTCAGACACTTCTTTTTCGAATTTGGACTTAGATCCATTGGTACTTTATTTTCCACTGAGGCTGACACTTGGAGTTGGCTCTCTTAGGGGTTTTAGGCATAGCTTTTCCAAAGGAATACTGTCCAACCTTCTTTCCCTGTATGTTTTGAACCTTTGAAATTTTTCTGGGGGTAGCTGCAGTTGGGCTATGTGCAGAATTTCTTCCAATGTATTTCTTTGTTGAAATAAATCATCAAATAAATCTTTTCCTCCGGAGAATACCTTTATCTTGATTGCTGTTGCAAAATTGTGGGCAACCTCATAAGGGTCAAATGGCCTTGCAGTGAATTTGAAGAGTTGTAAGCACGTGATATTCTTTACTTCTGCAAAGGTGTGACCTACGTCGAAATACGAGAAGGCTCCACAGGCTATAGGAAATTGTGGCCATATAGCCTTCTTTTTTTCTTTTAATTCTTTAGTTAGGCCTCCTTCTCCACAGGTTTGGCACGTGATCTCTCGGGCTAAGAGTTTCTCAGGGTTATATACAGGCAGGACATGAGGGGGTATAGAACTTTCAAAAACCATGACATAAGTAAACATTTCTTCCTCGAACCATCTTGCGACAATGAGGATGTCTACTTGTGCTTCAGGTGAGCATCTCAGAGGGTCTTTATCATACAAAATTCTATACAAGGGCAACATAACTCCATGACAAATTTGGTAAAAATATGGGATGAACTGAGAATCCCATAACTCTTTGTGATATACATGAATGGGTAGAGGGTCTTGCGTCGTCCACTTCCAACCCATAACAGGAAACTTAGAAATATAATATATTGCGTCCATTATATACGCAGAAAGGTGAAAAGGAGGATAAATCCTCTGAGCCATAGCTCTTTTGGACCGGTAATTGCCAATGGCTGTGGCCAGGTTATCAAACAAAATTCTGGCCCAACCTACAATGGTGGCATTTGAGGCGGCATCCAATAATGGAATCCACTCCCATGAGAATTTGTTAATATCTGGCATTCCAAATATTCTACAGAGCATGGTAGCAGCAAAGCAGTATGGAGAGGTAAGGGAACCAGTACTGTACATACCGTGTTTGTCTTTCTTCAGCGGATCATCTGTCCTAGACCAATCTTTGGTAGTTTCTGCCAGGTTCATATTTTCTTTTACAAATTTCTCTATAAATTGTCTATTGTAGATTACCTGTGGCTCTGGTAGATGATACATAAGCTTTATATCCTATGCGGCGAATGATCTAATGAGTCCTTGACCATGAACCTTGAACTGTCTATTTTTTATTTCTGCATTATCCAATATCCATTTGACCATGTCCGTGTATGGGAGGATTCTTGGCTTTGCTCCTATACGATGTAAGAATGAGCAAGCTAGCTCTGCGAGGGATGTTTCAGAAGAGCTTTGTGAGCCTGTGACAGCTGTAACCTCCATTACTCTTGGATTCTCCTCTTCAAGCATGTTATACATTCCTTCCCACGTAGCTATTCATGTGTCTCTGTTGCAAGCCGTGTTTGTATACAAAGGCGCCATTTTTTCTTCTTCGAAGCTCGGGGCTTTGTTTTTCTTTCCCATTTCAGCCTGCGTATTGTTTTGTATAGTCCTCTACTCTCTGTGCCTGCAATTCACAAGTGAGGTGAAATTGAATGACAAGGAAGGGTGATGGGAAAGTTTTTAAATGTCACTGACATACCAAATATACCACCTTACGTGAAATGTTCTTTGAAGATTCTATTAATAACTGATAGCTAACTCTTTTATTAGCATTTAAACTGCATAACCATGTGTCAACTTAGGGAAACTACTTTTCTTGAATAATGAGCCCGAAAGATTTGCGATGGAGCAATTTTGCAATTTGCTACCGCAACATTGCGGATTGCGAAATCGTAAAATCTCATAATCATAATGTCGCAATATCGCAGATCGCGAAATCACAGAACCGCAATATCGCAGATCGTGAAATCGAAAAATCACAATGTCGCAGAATCGCAGAACCACAATATTGCAATATCGCAAATCGCAGGAATATTATGTATGACAAATTTTTTGTTAACATGTTCCTTGCGAGATGTGATGTTGCTATCAGCGGTATCGCACATTGGCAGATTTCTTGAAGTATTTTAAGTAATTTATGCTGCATGCGATGCGATATTTGGTCGTTATCGTTATCTCGTGAATATTGGGATTGTGTTTGTGAGGTGGCATCCCACTATTTTCTTGCGATGTGATTTCCTTTGATAAGATAATTTTTACCTTATCATAAACTTGGATTCTAAAAGTTTCCAAGGGTGCCTCCTAAACTTATGATGGTAACTTTATTTGCAAAAAGAAATGTAAATGCTACTTTAACTTTTTTGGATTTAATAACTAAGGGTCCCCCCTTATTTAGTATTAATTGTTAATACTAAATAAGGAGGGGGGTTGTTCGTGGCCACATTAGGAAGATATAAGTTTGGGGAATTATAACATCAAAAAGACCAAACTTTACAAATGCAACATACATAATAGACTCATTTTGATTGACTAAAATGTGCATGTGAAGTTCCATTAAATTAAATGAGAAAATAGGATCAAATACATCCCTGTGAGTGTACATGAAAGGAACGTGGGTGGAAGAACCCTACAAAGGAGTTTTCTTTGTCATGTTGAATGTGTAAAGAGTTGAAAATAATGTATAAATACCTGGTTATCAATGGTTGGTGTTAGTGACTGAATTTAAATGGGACAATAATTGTTTATGGGAAAACATAAAATGGGAGGGAAAATAGGGTTAAATGTTGAAGTGACCTATACATAATGGATGACATGGTGGAGAAGACATGATGATGTGATGGGGTGACATGGAAATGACATGGTGGATGAGCTTGTGAGGTCGTACTCACTTGATGCAGTGTTAAGGTGTCACCTACTGTGATGGGTGAAGCCCTCTTGTAGTGATCTCGCAAACGATATGAATCGTTGATTGATAGTCAACCCAACTATTGTTGACTACTCTACTGAGGCACGTGAAGAAATAATCATAGAGTTGTTTGTGATGTCAGGTCAGAGCCATCGGAGGGTCGTGACATGAAAATCAAGTACGATTGATGAACTAGCCTCTCCAATAGGGCCCCACCAAAGGCTTTGTATTAATGATTCATCATGCTAAATGTTAATCCACCCTTTATTAAATTAAAACCTTAACAGTTATTCTACATTTCTTTTTTTTTAAATATATCATTTTTGTTTTTTTTTTCATAATTTAAAAATTAGTGAAAAACGAGCTACAACAGGTAACTCGCATTTTCTGTAGTTTATTTTCTTATTACTAGGTCTAGTTTTTCTTTAAACAACACTATTATCCATAAGGTTTGTAGAGAAACAGGGTGTTTGAAGCTATGTCATATTTACTTGAAGGGTTTTGAAGCTGTTTTCATCTAATACTTTCCAAAATATTTGTATATGACTCACTTTATATTGCAAATATTTCATAATTTTTTTTTGTGAGGAATCTTCACAGAAGCATGCTTTTTGGAATTTGTTTGTACTCACATATCTTTAATAAAATCAACCATATTTTATATCCTAATTTTGTGCATATTTCTTATGGATTTTAACTTTTATATCTTCATTATTTTCTCTTAATATACATAAATTAATCACAACTTATGCTCTACAATGGTTTGAAGTCATAAGTCTTTAATTTGTTAATTAATTTGTTGATATTTTTTATTTTGTTGACATCACTCTTTATAAGTTTTACCTTTTATTTTTGTGAATATTTATAGGACTTTTGTCTTTATTAGTTTTAGTTTTCATTTATATTTTATTTTTATTGTAAATAAACTAAATTTCATTGTAAATACTTGTAAATTCCTAGGAATATAGGTTAGGGTGTAATATAATGGGTATCCTATCTCATTATCTCACAATCATTGTGAGATTTGAGATTTTGTTTGGAGGAAGTCTAACAACCTCTCCACCATCAATAATATCTATAAAATCATCATAATGATTAGAACCATTATCAATAATTAAATATGAGGAAGGAGGGGAAGAGGATCCTACATTATTGTTCTCATCAAAATGAACATTTCTTGGAACAAAACATCCTTAGAGGTGGGATCAAAGATCAGAGAATCCTCGTTTATTGGAACTTGAACAAGAGGTATTCCTCACCCATATATTCGCTAATTACATCAATAGAAATTTTAATTTGTTTTGCAATCTAATCACACAACAATTGAGCATTCACCACATTCAAACGGGTAGGCTATCATGCACAGTCGTGCATGCATGGAAATGGACAATTCTGATTAATTGTTTGACAATGCCAACATACCTAGCCCACGTGTCATGAAACATATAAAACAATCAAGAATATTACAAATAAACCATTAAGAATATTAAAAATTTCCTTATTTCCGAGAAGAAATAATGTTAAACTCAATTTCAGCAAATAGCTGAATGCATGGCTTTGCAAAAATATAGATCTATCATAATCTCATTATTTTTTCTATAGAATGTGGTTTAATAGTAGGTTGGAAGGTTTCATATCCATAGTTTTAGTTTTCCAATCTTAAATAAAATTATATATATATAGGAGAACCTTTCTCAATTTTATTTGTTTAGTTAATAAAAATAAAAATGACAAAATACAATATTGGTCCTCAGGATAAACCTATGGATAACAAAAGCTGTCTAAACCCAGAATGATACCATCTTTTTACTAATTCATAATAATTTACAATAAGAAAATCCCTTATTTGTTAAATAGCTAAACAATAAATAAGGCTCGGAAGATTCGTTAAGTAAGAACTCCATACTACTAATTTCATGCATGGAGAGAATAAAATAGGTCGAAAAATACTCAATTGGCTTTTGTCGCTTTGCCTGCACTAGCTTTGCTTGTGTCAAGTTCGATCAAACTTGCATCTTGGCCCTGGAAGTTGATTGATCTGCGAGCAACACTTTAGCTTGGAACCTATTATCTCGGCGGCCTGTTATCTCCATAGGCTATGATCATTGGTATTCTCGACATTTTCACTTGGCTTGTGCCCAATTATTTTATTTGGAAAATTCTTGATAGGAATGTGATGCTTTCTAATAGATTATATCAGAGAAGAGAATACCATAGTTAAAAGAAACTTGTGAAACAATAGATTGGATCTGACTACTTGATAACAACAGGGTATGAATGAGTAAAGCTTTTCAAGTAACTCTAAGGGATCATATTAAAAAATAAAACAAACATTGAAACACTAAATGAGTAATGCTTTTCAAATAATTCTTATTAGTTGGTGGAGATTTCTCAAAATACTAGCAAATACAAATATCCTTCACTGGATTTCCCTAACCCTGGAGTTTTAAGAAACTTCATGGTTGAAGTTTTGAGATTCTTCATAGCTGGAATCTTGAGATACTTGTAACATCGTCTTCTTCAAAATGAGAGCATTGTGATTCTGGGGAGTCTATACTATCAGCATATTGGTTATTGTCGTTTCCAGAACCAAAATCAATGTGGAATCCAACATCAATATAGAATCTACTAGACCATACGCAACAAACACCCTAATTATTAGCCATGAAAATATTATACGTCCTCTCATCATATGCAAATCCTTTATTTTGAGACTCGAGTACCTCCTTTCTGATTTCAGAACAATTGGACGCATTCTTGTTGAGCTTTGACAGGTATTGTCCTGTCACAATGCTACTAACATTGATGTTGTAGGAATAATGAGCTATGTTACAAATAGAAATGATGATATCCTATGATTTTGTAATGTGATATCCATGGGAAAAGCTCTACGAAAATATTATGTGGTATTCAAGTCTCACTAAAATATCTCCCTCTAAATTACAAACATTAACTGTTCAGTTAGAACAGTCCCAACAAATGAACTTGGAAACTTTATGTAAGTAATAAGGCTGCAATGTTGTGTGAATATTTGTTTTTCTTATGCAAACAAGGATTTGACCGCTAATATCCATTACTTCCAGTTGCTCCATTACTCCCAATTGCACAACCATTCTGTCATAGCCACATAGTACAATGAATTCCGCACAACCCTCTTCTTGGAACAATTGTTCATGGGTTGTAGCTCCCTTTTTTATGCATTCAATGTGAATGCTTATAATCCTTTGCGGAGGTTCACTAACCATTATCAAAGACTGATTGTGCGGATTATAAAGGTAATGCTAGGATTTTCATGGTAGCTGGCTCATAATCGGCTGGCCATTATTGTCATTGTCTATATGTAGACACTGGTTCACAAGGGTCTCGTCATCATTACCATAATCAAAATTTAGACTGAATAGAACTATACAGGTACCATTCCTGGTGATATGAATATAAAACACTGCGTTATGTGTTATCACCGCTTCTTTTATGTTACCTAATCCGTTAGTGAATGCAGCTACATGATACTCTCAAAAAATATTTGGTAGCATTTTGTCATTGTTACCAAACTCTCGGTCATGGAGTAGATCAAAACTATTAAAAGAGGAGTAATCCCTTACCATTATTCCTTTTTGTTGCAAGCTCAGCACAGATTGTTACAAAATTTCTACTATTTCTTGTAACTATGAACTCAAAACATTCTATTTGAGGCCAAAAATCCATGCTTCCAATCTCACTCATTTACAGTTGGTTTAAACTACATTTCCATTCAAATAATACAAAAATTTATATAGCATTCAAAATCTGTGAATCCACTTATATAATTTTTTGTATGCGGTGCTTGAAGAATAGTTCAACTTATTCTTAGCTCCGACACTTACCATCATCACCTGCAAATATTCACTAGTGTGATATAATCACAACTAGCTACATGGACATATGTGGCACAATAAGTGAGTCTATTTAATGACTATGTAGTCAAAGAAGAGGATAAGTACAACAACAACTTGGTCAAAGCAAACATAACCAATTTGATAGGTCTAGATATTTTACATTTTGGAAGGTTTTTAGGTGTATGGGTTAAATTGTCTTAAATTAGGTAGTTATTCCTTACATTTTTGTTGGTATATAGTTGGGTTTAAATTGTGTAAAATCCTGCAGTTATTCCTTGGAATCATAAATTTTGAGTCTATATCCCCAAAAAAATTGCTTAAATAACTACATCATAATTGAGTCCAACAACTTAGAATGTGTGGTCAACAAGACTAAGTAATAGCTACATGTAAGAGCATATTTGGATGAACAAAAGTGTGCTCTCCAATAATCCTCCTTGGTCATTTTCCAATACATTGACACATACTCCAATATAATTCCATGTAAAAAAGCTTAGATCCCAATGTATATGAATCTATTGTGAGAGAATATGTCATGGACCCAAGTGTTCCCTCCTAGAATGCTCCTTGTGGTATAGGCCCATGTTGCTCAGTCTTTATCATTATCCAATACATTGACACATATTCCAATATGTCATGTAAAATGGAATATATATATATATAGATATATAGATATATATTTGTGAGAGGATATCTCAATGAATGCAAGTGTGCCCTCCAAGAATGCTCCTTCATGTACACATTCTTCACGAGGAGTCTCTCCAATTGTCCAATATATTGGCACATATTCCAATATGTCATGTAAAATGGCATAGATCCCTGGATTAGTGGAAACTTCAACTCAAAAATAGGCACCTAAGAAAAAAATAATAAATTAATAAAATAATGCCATGTAGACAATTTTTTAATATATCATTTTTATTATGTTAGTTTTTTCAAAATTATCCAAATAAATGTCACATTTATCAAAATAAGTGTAATATATTTTATATTTAAATTAATGTATAAGGGCAAGATTTAATAAAAAATAAATTTAAATGGTAAATTTAAAATTAAAATTTAACTTTGAATTATCCGAATTTAAATTAAAAAGGTAAATTTAAAATTTAAATTACTCAAATAAACATGATTTTTATCAAAATAAGAGTATATATATTCTATATTCAAATTAATTTATTAACACAATCTTTAATAAAATTTAAGTTAAAAGAGTAAACTTAAAATTTAAATTACTCACATAAACTTCACTTTGATCAAAATAACCTTATATATATTTTATATTTAAATTAATATTTTTTTTTGTAAGCTGAGGAGAGACCATTCTTTTATATTACTTCGAATTGAAACCACTACATTTCCATGGTGGCCTCAACCCGCCCTGAAGGGAAACCGGGTCTGTTGGCCACCTTAAGTTCTTGACACCCATCCAAAAACCAAAGATCCTGATTCTTCTTGTCCATGCTAAATATGCTAAACATTCATAAAAACTATTACATTTCCTCTTTTGCATTGTAAAATCAAACTAAGTACTGGAACTAGCTTTTAACTTTAACAAAAACTATCTTTTAACCTTAGAAAAACTGCATCACTCATACCCATGTCCTCAGATGTTTCCCTCGGTTTTCTTCTATCCATCCTCTTCCTTTGTACCCATGTTACTCTTCTCAATTTGCTGCTAAATTTCATCCAGTTTCTTGTCCTGCATCATCATGGTAATCTGAATGTTTTTCAGTTCTCTCCTTAGATTAGGAATTCCTTGAGATAATTCTGCCATTTCTATGGCCACTTTCTCCATGGCTTTTGCCAGCAGTCTTTTCATCACCCAATATACATGCAGGGCATGTTTATACAATGTCATGCGACCTCTTGTATTTCCTAGATCAGGTAGTAGGTATTCCGAATCCTCCATCTCTGATCCTGATTGATCCTCGGTTGCTTCTTCCTCCAGGTGCTAGATTATTCTCCTGATATCCTTATTTGTATTTTCACAGTAAGCTTGATCTGTATACTATATCCTTTTCTCCAAAGATTTCTGGTATTTTCTGGTTGTTGACGCCTCCTGTTTCCCCACTGGTCACCCTCTTCCTCTGCCGCAATGTCCTCACCCCTTGCCTGTTCTTCCTCTCCCCCTATAGCTTCTTCCACGTCCCCATCCCTTCACTCTAGAGGTGCTCCCGAATTCTCCTTCATCCTCTTGCCCCGCATTTCTCCTTTCACCCTGCTCCCCTTCTTCTTGAGTTTCATCTTCTGCTATACCCTCAACCTTCCTGGCCTTCTTTCTTTGCTTCTCTGGTCTTTTCAGATCTGGATCAAACATCTCCATGTTGTCTTCCGAATCTGACTGGCCTGTCTGATATTGTTTCTCATCAACTCCATCCACTGTTTCCTTCCCTTTTCTCCCTGGGCTGCATCAGCCTCTAATCTCCTCTTCTGCCTCCGCTCTCATTCTTCTCCTAGTTTCCATTTGATTTCTCCCTTTGCCTCTATCTGTCGCTTATCTCTGTCCTCTCTGCTCTCCTTTAGTTCCGTCTGATTCTTCTACCACCCTTCCCCTTATCACGCTCTATGCTATTTCATTTATCATTTGCATTACCTCGTTTTTCCTACCTTCTTTCTTATAATTCTTCTGCGCCTGTTCCTCATTATCCTTCCCTCGATCCTCCTGCCACTTTCCATTCTCATGATAGCCCACCTCTCCTCGCCTTCCTTCTGCGCCATCGTACCTCCATTCATTTTCATCTGCCTTACCTCCATCACCTCCTTTCTTCATTACTACCTCGTCGTCTTTCCTCGGGATGATATCCCTTCCCCTACTCATCCTGTTAACCGTCATCATTGCCCTTCCCACATTTACCTTGTCATCGCTCCTATCCTGACTTATTCTGATTACTCGGATCGCCGCCATTCTCACCCCGATCGGGGGATATTTAAATTAATTTATTAACACAAGCTTTAATAAAATTTAAATTTAAATTACACAAATAAATGGACTTTTATCAAATATAATTGTATATATATATATATATATATATATATATTATATTATAAATTAATTTTTATCAGAAGATTTAATAAAGTTTAAATTAAAAAAGTAAATTTAAAATTTAAAATAGTTACCCTTCATTAGAAACACACTCCATCCATATTTTACCGTTCATTTAAAAACATTCTAGATATTATAACTATTATAGAATAAGATATTAATTTTATTTTTAATATTTAATGTAGTTTTGAGTCACTTGGGCACCATTCAAACTTAAGGTAGGTAAATTATATTATTAAAAAATTTGTCTATGCCTAGTCACACCTGTATCTCTTTTGAATTTTAAAGGATTTTTATTGCCATACACATTACGACAAGGAAATTCAATGTTAATTATTTAAAATCAAATTTCCTCTAATTGAATGTAAGAAAGTATGCCCTCCAAAAATTCTTTTTCGGTACAATCCCTTAATTTGGAGCCTATATCATTGTCCAATACATTGACACATATTCCAATATACCATTTAAAATGACAAATATTTAAATCTATTTGTGAGAGGCCCACGGGGCTTTGGATTGATGGTGAATGGGTGCGCCGTTAAGGCACTCCTTGCGATAGGTCACCGGTTCACATCCCTCGTGGGTACTTAGGTTAGTCTAATAGATAAAAAACAAAAAAACAAAAAAAAAAAAAACAAAAAAATTATTTGTGAGAGGATATGTCCATAAAAGGAGGTGGACCCTCCAAGAATGCTACTTAGGGTACACCCCCATGATGTGGAGTATCTATCATTCACCGACATATTAACACATATTGCAATATGCCATGTAAAATGAAATATATTCCCAATGTATATAAATCTATTTCTATGTACATACAAATATTCTAAGTTTGAACTACATATATCAATGTAGTGTCATGGCAAGTAGAACAATCTCAAGGCATGCTACATGCCATTTAGAACTCATGGACAAGGAGTCAATGTGGGACTAACACATGAGACTAACACCTAGAGTGGCTAGTCCAACCAATTTATAAGTAATTAAGTTATGCATAAGAAGTGATCTATTAAGGGTCAAATAAGATATATATATATATAATATATATATATATATATATATATATATATATATATATATATATATATATACTTAGTCTAAAAAGGCTGCAAATTAATGGAAATTGTGGCATGATTTTCGTAAAATGTAGCTAATTTTTTTTAAAATTGGAGCCATAGTTGTTAATCTTAAAGATTTTGGGTCGCCTAGCGGATTTTGATGGTGATCAATCCATTTCCACCATAAGAATAAGATTCAAACCACCCTCATATTTTTAAGAAAAAAATAGTATGATTCCTCAAGTTTTGACTCTCCTGCAAAATCTTAAGCCTCTACACACAACACTTATATATAGATTATTTTGAGCTTGGTCTGAATTAAAACAATTTTTATTTCAGGATGAGCCATGACAACGGGTCTAGAGTTTCGATGCCACGACTCCTTGCAGCACGCATCCTCTATTGCACACCTGCACCTGCCCCCGTAACCTGTCACTTAACCTCTGTTCTCCCCTATGTATTTTGATCTAGGTAATAGTTTGACTCAACCCTGTTGTTGTGGTATAGTCCTTTCCTCACAGGTTTTACTCCCTACCCATTTACTGTTAATGCTTTTGTCCTCTTCTAGTAGCTGTCATAAACAAATCTTGACAGTTATGGATGAGCTGGGCGACTTTGCACATCCTTCGGAGGATGTGCCCATATGGAAACCCACGAGGACCACCGCTGCCAGTTTATTCGCCCCTTACCAATGAAATTGAAGCTTTCCCTCTATTTTCTCCCGATTTCTCTCCCAGAAGACACATCCTCTCCCTCTGAGTTCATCACTCAGCCCCTCTCGCCACACTCCCTAGCCCTTATCGACCCTCCGTTTAAACCTATCTGCCATTCTCTCAGAGGTGATACTACCGTTAACCCACCTCTAATGGTGACTAGCTCCCCTCCTTCAGAAATTCCCCAGGGTTTTGCGGTCCTTGGACCGATACCATCTACTCCTTGGTTATCTTCAACCCCCTCTAAGGGACATTATATGGGCATTGGACCGATTTCTAGTATTTTGACTACTATTCCGCAGGTGATGACTGAAAACCCTAGGGTTTCTCCTTCTTCAGGACCTTCTCAACCCTCCTCGGCTTAGGAAACTTCGGCTCTAGAAGAATAGGGTTCTAAAAGTCTAGGCGAGTGTGGTGCCCCTCAATTTTGAAGAGGAAATTAAATTACTGTATGCTATGGACATTGACGAAAAGGTGCCAGTCGGTTGGGTACGTGGTAGACACTACAGAGTGGCGAAATTACAACAATGGGTCTCGGAGGTCTGGGATGAAAACTTGAAGGATACCTCGAAGGTACAAACCCTAGTCAAAGGTTGGTTTGCATTGCATTTCAGTTGTTTGGAACATACCAACTAGGTGCTTTCCATGGTCTAGCACCTTGACCAAGCTCCTATACTTCTCAAAAGATGGACTCCCCTATTTGACCCGGAGCAGGAGAGGGTCGATGTAGGCCCTATATCGGTTCAATTGCTGAGACTACCCTTACATTTTTGGATGGAAGAAGTCTTCAAGTGCATTGGGAATTCCCTCGGTGTTTACATCACTTTTGACGATTCATACCAGACTTTAGGGAAATTCACATATGCCAGGATATTGGTACATCTAAATCTTTCAAAGGGTTTGCTCAAGTACATAAACATCCAATGGAGGAACAATACCAAAAGACAACTATTGGATTATGAGGGCATACCATTTCATTGCCGGAGGTGCCATAAGGTAGGGCATCTCTATAAAGACTGCCCCCTACTGGGCAAAAAGAAAAATCAGGCCTCGGCACTGGAAAATGTGACCCACCTGCATACTCCTGAGGATGCTCAACCTAGGCGACAGGCTACTACGACTCCTTAGAACTTGATTGCTTCTGAGATCATGGTCGATCAGCAGAAGAACCCAGTAGAAGAGAACACGGCACCCCCACAGCCGAAGAAGCGAGGGAAGCCTCCCAACCATCCTCAACCACCTCCTACTTCTCAACCTCAGTCGCCATTTGAGGGCTTGCCCTCATCGGGTATGATTCCTCCCTCCACCCCTATTTCCTCTCACTACTCATCTCATATTGCTTGCATTTTATCAAGCTCTTTTTCTGATCTACATGTCATGAACCCATCCTCTGAACATCCAGGATTGGGTCTGGATTCTGACCCCCCTTTCATCACTTGGCTCATCTGCCTGATTACTTCCAACCCCATTTTCTCACCTGCCCCCTCCTCAACTACTCCCTCTCACCTCCCTTCAACTACTCCTACCTTCCAGGTCCTCCCACCTGGAAGGTACTTGACCCTCTTGAAATCGAAGATACAAGCCCAGGACCATGTTGGGCTTGATATACTTCACTCTTCCCCTCCCCCAAAACTCCACAGGGGCCGACCTTCCAATATATATAAAGACCAAGGCACTGTTGAAGATGATATTACTTTGGGGGTTCAGTCTACCATCCGAGGGATGCTTAGATCCAGAAAATCCCAACCTGCACCCCCTCCATGAAGATCTTCTCTTACAATTGTAGAGGGTTGGCTAGGTCGGACAAAAAAATAGCTCTTCGTCGTTGGCTAAAAAAAGTTCCGCTTGATATTATCTTCCTACAAGAAACCCTAGGACCTGTATTAGACATCTCATAGTTCCTCCAAAACATGTTTCCTAGCTGGATTTTTATTGGACTTGATGCACATCGGAGGTCGGGAGGATTAGCTTTGGGCTATAACTCCCATATCATAAAGATGCTCAATTGGTGGGGTGGTCTGGGCCATCTTGGAGCACATATCAGATCTGCTGATCTGCGGATGAATTTCCATATATATAATGTTTATGGCCCTTACCAGAACAGATCGACCTTTTGGCAAAACCTCCTGAGTTCTAATTTATTTTTGACTCACCACCTAATCCTTGGTGGGGACCTTAATTTTTCCATCAGACATTCTGAATCTTGGGGACACAAGGCACAATGAGACTCCCTTTCGGATTACTTTCTATCTGAACTAGACACTCACCATCTAATTGACATCCCCTCTGCGAAGCCCCAAGTGACATGGAGGAACAACAGGACTGGGGAAGACAGTTTGGCCTGTAGACTTGACCACTTCCTTGTCAAAGAAAAGGTTATGGACTTGGGTTTACATATTAGACACTAGGTAGGTACAGGTGCGATATCTGATCACTTACCCCTTTACTTGGAAATTGAAGGAGGGCAAACAAAACCTAAAGGACACTTCAAGTTCTGTTCTGTCTAGCTCAAGGATTACTCCTATAAAAAAATGGTCACTGATTTCTGGAAGGCCAACCCCCCTCGGAGAAGAGAAGATAGTGCTAAAGGATTCATACACAATATTACAAGCCTGAAGAGAATGTCCAAACTTTGGGCACATAACAAACGCGTATAGGAGGAACAAACTCTCTTTAGGATTGAATCTGAAATTGTTGCATTTGAAAATAATCTTCGAGAAATATACACCTCAAATGAACATAAGGAAAGGATGGTTTCTCGTTATGCTGAAAGGGAAAAAATTCTCAAGGATAAGGAAGAAACTTGGTGCCTAAGAAGCAGAGCCATCTCGATGCTTGAAGGGGATGAAAACACAAAATTCTATCACAAATTCATCAATGGAAGAAAGGTGATCAACACCATTTGGCAGCTACAAAATGAGTAGGGGCATATTGTTAATACATTCCCACAACTTGTTGAACTTGCCTTCTCTCATTTCAAAAACACATATAGTTCCCCCATGGAAATCAACTTGGCTGAAATTATCAGGGTTGCACAACTCTTCCCCAGATTTGTGGATCCTGAGGAAGGAGATGAATTAATGAAGGCATTTTCTCTAGAGGAATTGGAATACACCTTAAAGTGGTTCAAAAAGGATAAAAGTCTAGGTCTCGATGGCTAGTTGATTGAATTCTACTTGGCCTTCTTCGACATCATTGGGGAAGACCTCCTTAGAATTGTTGAGGACTCAAGAATCATAGGATATCTTGAAACCTCAATCACCTCTACTTTCATTGCACTCATTCCAAAGAAAGACAAACTAGACTCATTCGAGGACTTTTGTCCCATATCTCTCTGCAACTCTATTTATAAGATCATAGCTAAGATCATTGCAAACATAATGAAACCTATTCTTTCTCATCATATATCTCCGGAAAAATTCACCTTCCTACACGACAGACAGATCCATGAAGTTGTAGGTACTTCTCAGGGAACTAATTCATACTCTACACTCAAGGCGTGGAAAAGGTATGATTATGAAGGTCGATTTATCAAAAGATTTTGACAGGGTAAATTGGCTTTATATTTGAATGTTGTTAACACATTTAGGTTTTCCTTACTTATTCATAAAATGGATCATGAGTTGTATTACTAACATCCCTTTTAGTATTCTGGTGAACGAAAGTGCCTCTCCCTTCTTTACTTTTAAAAGGGGACTGAGACAGGGATGTCCTCTCTCGCCTTTGCTCTTCCTGCTTGTTATGGAAGGACTCAGCAATCTCATCAAAGAAGAGCATTGAAGGGGTAGATTAAAGGGTATAAAGATAACAAAAGGTTGCATCCTAACTCATCTTCTCTTTGTAGATGATATCCTAGTTTTCATCAATGGCAGTATTGGGGACATTAGTATTATTAAAGAAAATTTCTCCCTTTTCCAAGTGGTAACATGTATGACCATAAATGAAAGAAATTCCACATTAACAACAGCTGAATGTACTCCACATGAGATCTATTTTTCTCTGCAACATTTCCATTTCACTTAGCTGCAATTATCTCATGGCTTAAAATATCTCGGTTACAAGTTGAAGCCACTTGGCTACAAAATCGGTAATTGGACTTGGCTCATCTCCAAGATGGAGAAAAGAATTAATACCTGGTACCTCAAATACCTCTCGCATGCACGATGGCTCACTCTAATCAAAAGTGTCCTGGAGGCCACTCCTATATGTTGGATGTCCCTGGCTCGGATTCCCAGAGGCATTCTCACCAGAATATAATCCCTCTACTATAGATTCCTTTGGTAAGGGAACAAACATGGTAGGATTTTTGCATGGGTCAACTGGGAGGCTTTGAACCTACCAAACAAATGGGGGGGTTGGGGCCTAAAAAAGTTAGAAGATTTCTCATTAGCACTTGCTGTCAAACTTGGTTGGAAATTAGTATCAGCAGACAGCGTTTGGACAAGGGTCACTTATGCCAAATATATTTCTCCGATGCTGATGCAGGAGCATCAAGACCCTCTTCATTTGTAAATATGGAATAAAAAGGGGGTTTGATATTTTGTGATTTTTAATAAAATAAGAAAGTAAAAATTATGTAAATATTCTTTTTCTAAATAGAAGGATATGGGAGAAATAGTTTAGGAGAAAATATGGGATAGAATTTCTATGTTAAAATTAGGATAACTATGGGAAAATAAAGCTTCATGCTTTAAATCAGTATGTAAAAAGAAAATGCCTGCTTTTGTATCGGATAAGGACCGAGAAGGCCTACTATTTAATTATAAATAAAGAGGCAAGTGAAGCTTTTAGGGAGAGAGAGAGGAGCGATGCCAGAATTATCATGATGAAATTTTCTCTCAGCACTCTGGAAAGAGATTGATGATGTCTTGTTAATATTGTTAATATGGATGCGCGTAGTAGATAGTTTATTAGGACTGTGTATTAAGCATTGAGTGGTTCCACATATACATATATAAGATTGTGTTAATTTATGGGCAGAGTTGTATGCATGGTCTTTTCTGTGTGCATGGATATGCCGGGGCCGGAAGAGGCATTGTATGTTTTTTTATTTGGTTCCTTAGTCCATAAAGTAAATTTCGTTCTGAATGACTCAAGCTTCTAATGCTCAGTACGACCACCATATTGTTTGTAACTGAAGAGGGCCATATTGGTTGCAGCGGCTTTGAAACCCATCTATAAAGGAACCTGAGAAGCATCTTGGATTACTTACGCTCCTACAAGCTAACGAATTCTGGAAAAACTCCGATGGATTGTTGCATGTGATGCCTGGCTTGGCGTAGTGACGATTTGAATGTCTCTGTATTTTCCAACTAAAAGACCTCAAGCGTGGGCGCAACCTTTATATAATTTGTGCAGCGCGTGGTTTTTATGTTGGTTAGTGTATTCATAGCCTTTCTATGGCAGAAATGTTTGTATTTTAGTGTTGATGGCCGGTTTGAACCATAGCCTGTCTGCTGCAGAGAGGTTTATTACCTTATTGATGGTGACTCGGTTGTGAATCACAACTCTTAGCTTGCAGTTACACCTATTCATAAACAATTCTCTCCGTTCAGTTGTTTAATCTGAGCTTAACAGGTGGATTTCCAAGGCGTATTGGTGTAGGGCGTTGTTATTGTATTGGAAAATATCCATGAATATATTGGTCCAACGAAATTGCTCGCCTGAAAGATGAGTTAAATGGGTTTGAGTTTTGGATTTTTCCTCCAAGAAACGCGCATCCACAATTATTGGGTAATGGTTGAGGTTGGAATAATACAGATACATGCTCGTGGGCCTGTAACCATGAGGGGCTTTTAATAACCAGATGATTGCTAAGAAGTAATTGTAAGTAGAAAATGCACGAATCATGTTTTATTGATGGCATATGAGTAAATTGTACAATGAAAATAGCATAACGTTGTGTATGTATGGATGGTATGTGAAGGCACAGGTTTGAGACTGAATGCAAAGACTCGATTCAAGGGCGAGTTATAATGTGGGGGTAGAGGTACTTTAATGGTGTTTGAATGTCAAAAGAATTTTATTATGGATTAGATTTCTAAATCCTATGAGATTCTGATTGGAAATGCTGATATTGCGAGACTTAGTTTCTTGGGGGAAATGGAGGAAAGGCATACTTAAATGCATAGTGTATAAAGATCCTGGTTTATGCGGGGCACCCTGCATCAGATGCACATCTCTGACTCGATTAGAAGAACCCACCTAAGTACCATGGGCAACTCTATTATCTGGAAGGCCATCCTAAAAGCTTTGAACCCTACCAAAGAGGGACTCACTTGGATAATTCAATCTGGGCGCACTATTCGGATCGGCCTCGACCTATGGGTGGGATGTGGGGACATGCACCACCTACCTATCGATCTCATACAATATCTTCAACAATATAACATTTCTTATATTGCACAAATTGCAGACTCAAAGAACACCACTTTCCTCCATCAAGCCTAGAAAACTACTCATCATTTAAACATTCCTCCTCTTTGGACACAGTACTGGGAGGACTACGCTCAGGACTTCAATGATGCCCACATTAGTATCCTAGAATGTGACAATGAGATTATATGGGCTCTTTCAAAAAATGGAAGGTACTTGTCAAAAGAAGGATATCTGACTTTGTCAACACCAAGCAAGCCTCTGATGCTTGTTGACTGGTGGAGACATCTTTGGAAGCTTAAGGCTCCTCCGAGAACTAGACTTTTAATGTGGACCATCCAATGGAACAAAATCCCAATTGGTGAAAACATCCTCAAACGAGAACATTATGGTCCCCATTGGTGCAGCTTTTGCAAGAAGGAAAATGAATCCACTTCCCACTTATTTCTCGAATGTACAGCTATTTGTAACTTGTGGAAACTTATCCTATCTCCCATTGCCCCTTCTGCAAATTGGGATGACAACACTGTTCTTGCGGCCTAGTAGTCCTGGTATAATACTTCATCTTTGCAAAACCTTTGGAACCTCCCCCTTCTAATTTGTTGTACTATCTGGATTTCTAGAAACCATTTAATTTTTCAGGACACAATGCCGAACTGGGTTGTACTGGCGACCAAAGTCAAGGCCAATTTCTCCCTCATTCTAGATGATCCTCCCCCACACAATACTTGCATTTTCACTCCTATTCAAATGGACTACAAAAAACCTTGGGCTTACTTCGACGAAACAGCACAAGAGCAAGGCTGTCGTGGGGGGTGCTATACTTCATATAAACCATCATCATTCTTATAGCATGCTCATAGGTATTTGAAGATGCACCAATAATTCAATTGAGCTCCTTTCCGCAAAACATCTCATTCATTTCACTTTGGAGAAAAATTGTAGAGATCTACAATTATTTGGGGACTAAAAAATTATTTGTGACTGGATGAACAGGAAATCTAGATGTTTTACTTATGCATTAAATCACATCTTCGAAGAAACTTTGAGATTGATCTCGTCTTTTGACACTTATACATGCTCACATATTTACAGGGAGGAGAATAGAGCTGCTGACAGCCTATCCAAAGAGGCTACGCCCAGGGAGCCGGGAATCTGGTTGATTAGACAGCACCATGGGGAAGCTTTCTACTAATATTATCCTTGGCCATTCATGGATGTATAAGTTTAATTCATGATTTTGTTTTGGTTATGTTTTGATCAAGCACATACCCTTTTTTGTATATATATATATTGTCACTGAATATGGCAACAATATGATTGTTATATGGCTTATAGTTTTTTGTTTATTATTGTCGCCCCCTACGTGGATCAAAGGAATCAATATTGTTTATACATGGCATGATCATGCAATGCATATGAACCAACATCTACAAGATGTAATTTCCTTTTTTAATGAAATTACATTTTTTCCTTATGGGAAAAAAACACTTATATATAGGTTAGCTTATATAAAATCTTATAATAAATATTTTTTCTCAAGAAGGCATTGCGGGTAGTAGGAGGCACTCGCAGGGAAAATTGCGGTGTTTTCTAGAGGAGGCTGGGATCGGGATGTGGGAGCCTGCTCGTCAAAACTACGTAGATCTTGGAGGAATTCAAGGAGGACATGGCTATATAGTTTCCGGGCTGAGCGGGTTCCCAAGAAGACGGTGGACTGTCAATGAAAACTGCGGAGTATTCAGGAGGAGTGGAGAGGAGTCTAGTAGGGGGATTGTCTCGCAAAACTCCACAATTTCCTAGGATAGTGCAACGATTAGCAGCGGGTGCCCATCCCTCATGTATGTGAAATTTCTTCACGAAGTGCAAGAAAGACAACTACTACGAAGTTGGGGAGATGAGTGCAACCCTCGGTCACTGCTCAAGTCAAATTCTCCAGTTGATCAGCGAGTGGCTTGATGGATAGGCTTAGGGGGGAGTAAAGACTGAAATGGATTCTTGGGAAACTTTTGCATTGTTCTCGGTGATAGTCAACCAGGTTGATTCTAGAATTTTGCAGTGGCAATTGCCTGAAGGGAAGCCTCAAGATTTGCATAGTTCTTGGCAACAGTGCTTGGTCACTGAGGCCAGATACTGCAGAGTGCATCTCAGTGGAGGTATCACTAATGGAGGTTGGTCTCATTGATAGATATTAAAAAAAATGGTTAAGTGTGTGAGTGATTAAACTTGTGTATGCATGACCTTGCGAACACACACTCAACATGACCTGACGCCAAGACGCCTCAAACCAGAAGACAACATATGCTCAGTGTGACTCACTAAAGGATGAGAGGCACAAGTGCGACACTTGAGATAGATCATTCAACGACTGTGATGACACCTGCGTGACATTGTTTACAACTTTGTGTGTGAGTGTGACAAATGTTTACATAGTGAATGCAATTCATACATACAAAGACAGACCTGTAACATAGCTATAACAAGGGCGCAAGCATGACATTCCAACAAACATGCTAAAAGGTGACCGACGGTCGGTCAAGCAAAGAGGGTATAAAGACTCGACAAGAGCTCATGGGATGAAACTGAGTGTTTGCAATCATTAAGGAAAAACCAAGGAAGGCTTTGAAAATGGATGCATGCCAAAATTTTGGAGGGTGTTGCCGCCGCTACAACACTTGGCTATACATTGGTTGAACACGAGCTTCTCTATTTTGGTTCATTGATAGCACAGGGTATTGGTTTATCATGGAGTATTGAATTGTTTTGTGGGTTAGTACCCCGGTGGAGTTGCATGCTTCACCACTGTTCATACGAAGCCTTCCTCTTCTTTCACCTTTGTGATTTTGAAAAGAGGACTGTGCACAGACACTTATTTATTTTTTGAGGTGGAAGAGGGATCCATATTTTTTGAGAATGAAGGAGTTTGTTCCTTCAAAGAAGCATGTAAGACCTCTGAATTAGATTTGCTCGTTTGGATTTTCCCCTTATCCGTTTCTACTAGGAAGATGAGCTTGAACACACAGAGTAGAAGACTGAGTACAAGCATGGGGATTTATAGTGTGGATAAAGGTTAATGGTTGAAACAAATCTTCCCTTATAGATGGCTCGTATTTTCCATCAAGAATTCATCGCCTGAAGGTTATAACTAAGCACAGAGAAGACAGATACAAAACTAGCCATGTGTTGCACTGTCACAAGACTCTTTGGATCTCGACCACATACTTATTCAAAAGCCGCAATTGAGTAGAGGGAATCACTTATTTGAAAAACTGAAAATAGCATGATATTAAGCAAACAAAACAAAGCGAAGAAAAAAATAGCAAAGCAAAGAGAAAAAAAAAAAAAAAAAAAAGAGTAAAAAGACAATGTACATAGTGTAGGGCATGACCCCGAGTTACTGAAAATAGTGCTTTAAGTCTTGGTCTTGACATGAAGGTTGTAAATACGTGTGTGGGCCAAGATTTTCCTCGACAATGTATGGACCAATCCATAGGGACTCGAACTTTTTATGTTTGCCTTTGTCTTCACGGGGTTTGTCCCATTTCAATACTATGTCACCCACATTGAAGCTAGCATTCCATGCAGACTTCTTGTCGAACCATCTCTTGATACGGTTCTGGTGGAGTGTAAATTTTTATTTTTCTTGAACCATCTCTTTTTCCTGTAGCTTGTAAAGTGTATCAATCCTACGTTGAACTAACAAACATGGCTTGCCTTGAGATTCGTGGGACAATTGGAGAGAAAGCAGGTAGATGTTTGGTGGGAGGATGGCTTATTTCCCATAGACCAGGAAATATGGAGAAGTGTTTAGAGAGGGTTTGGTTGCTTCCCTTTCTCATCTTGTTTTGGTGTTTGCTGTTGAGTTGTTTAGTTTGATTGTTCACCCACATCATCTTGAATTCTTGATCTTTTCCTCGACTTCAAATCATATTTTTGTGTAATTCTACGTGCATAAAATCTGTAAATCTTTTGCAATATTCTTTAATCTCTTCAGCATGGAGGGAAATTTGGCATTCCGAGCTTTAATCCTCATTAGTGACTATTTCTTCTTCCTCTTCAGACAAAGTATAGTATTGGTTTTCCTACAATCTAAGAGTTTCCTCCACTACTTCTTCTAGTTCATCTTCAATGTATAAAGGTAGTTGCACCAGATCCTCTTCCTTATCCATCTGCATAATTCTTAGTAGTTGTCACCTAAAATGAGGATTGAAATTTCTATTTTGTGTTTATTGAATTTTTCTAGGAGGATTATTTCTTTCCAACTCTATTTTTACCAATTTATTAGACATATTTCTCATAACTTTATTCATTTCATCTAACTTCTACTAATGGGAATCCTTTGGTTGACTAGTAGGTTCAACTTCCTCCTTTCCTTTATTCTTATCATCACCTTGGTATTTTTGTTTGATCTTCCCTGCAACCCTCAAAGTAAAAAAAAAATCACATTCAAATGCTCGTGCAAACACCACTTTTGCACTAGTAGGTGGTGGTTTTATCTCTGCATGAAGACTATTATATAGATTATTAAATATCTTGATAAATTCATCTACCTATTCATCTCATCTTCTCTTAATTGCATTAAATTTAGTTAGGAAATAACCACGATCTTTATCTTCACCCCACCTCTATATAAATGTATTTTCCAATTCTTCCCAATTGTTAATTGAATTAGTAAGGATGGTTTAAAACCATTTCCTTGCTTCTCCATCCAATGGCTATACAAAAAGTCTCATTATTTAAAGTAACAACTTTAAATAATATTGAGGCATGGCATTCACAGGCTCAGGAATATTCAAAGGAGCATATACGTTTAAAAGAAACCCCAAAATCGTCATATTTTGATTTTGAAAGGGAATAGAAGAGCTTCCTTCCTAAAATATAAAAGAGTGAGGTTGTTGGGTCCCTATAATACTAGTGACTACCCCATTACTATTGTAATTGTAACCCTTATTAATATTGTTGTGCCCCTATTATCACCATATTGTTATTACTGTGCCCCATAGAATCCCTCTATTGTTATTTTTGTGACTTTATATTATTATTGTTAGGTCGGCTGGGTTATATTGTGACTCCCTAGACTCCTATATATAGAAAGGAGGTTTTGTCATTTGTATCAGCCAAGAATTGTTCATTTATGTAATGTAAAGGAGGTTGCCCCCTCGAAGAGGCTAAATTTTAAGGTGTTGATGTATCTTTTCCATCTTTTTCTTGAGCTAGTTTCATAACATTTGGTATCAGAGATTTGGATTCCAGGGTTTCGCTGCTCCAAATAGGTCATCGTGGAATTTTCGCTATAACTTGTTTTCTGCGACGTTTCAGAAGCTAAAAAAAACCCCATTTGACAAGACATCTCGTTGAAGCTCAGGTCCTAATTTCAGAGATTTTCACGGTATATTTGCGGAGATATGATCTGAGGAAGTTGGTCTTTTTGCAGACTCCTAAATTACATTCCAAACAGGTGACTTAGGGAAAATCTTTGTCTTTCTCTCTGAGCATCGAATTGAAATTTCGTAAGAAGGTATAGAAAGAGGATGGACTGTAGTTTCTTGTATATATTTTCAGAGCCAAAGGTCGAAACAATGACTTGTGGCATGTCATACAAGTTCGCTCTACTCGACTAGTCTATAATCAGGTCATTGTGGGAGATTTCACATAACTCTTCCTTGGAGAATCCAATTTGGGTTAGACTGGTGGCATTGGAAAGACGACACAGAGGGCTATTGTAGGTCACTGTTTCAGGACTGGATGATTTGAATGTACAGAGATAGATCAGAGGCAATATTGAGCTCCTACAAAGTGAAAAAAGGTGTGCAGATTCTTTTAAATTCTTGCTTAAGATTGGTTTGAAATTTATTTTGAAGGAATTCAAAGGGCATAGTAGAGCATTATGATCAGTAACTGATGCCCCGAGGAAAGAAAATGAAAACACCTAGTAAGGAACCTGAAAGCTCTAGCATGACTCATGAAGAAGTGGAAGAAATGCAACATGATATATCAAAATTACAAGACCAAGTGCAACAACTGTCCCTTGCACAAAAAGGAACAAAATCTAAGATGGATGGTTTAAAGAAAGATGTAGAAGCTAAGATGGATGGTTTTAAGAAAGGCGTAGAAGCTATGATGGACTGTTTAAAGAAAGGCACAGAAGCTAAGATGATTGACGTGGAAGCTAAGATGGATGATTTGAATATAGATTTGAAGACAAACATGGAAGATTTGAAGACACGCATGGAAGACTTGAAGACAGATTTAACAAAGTTTCTACAATAAATTCTTACTAATGGTGAAAAGGTAGTAAAGGAAACTCATGATGAGAACAAAAGAAATGTTAATAATGATTTCATAGACTCTAATGTTGGATCGAAGACCCACCATATTCCAAAAATCGATATGAGGAAGTTTGATGGCAAGGATCCCACAACATGGATATTACAGATGGAGCAATTTTTCGATCTCAATAATGTGCAAAACACACAAAAGTTACGTATTGCAACTTTATATTTGGAACCAAATCAGTTTGTATGGTATCAATGGCTTTGCTCTCGTAAACAAATTATCACTTGGGCAATTTTTACGGAAGAATTGATAGCACATTATGAGGATACAAAAAGCAACACTTTTTTTAGCCCATTGATAAGTCTCAAACAAAAGGGTTCAATAATGGAGCACATTGAGGAGTTCCAAAAACTGAACATAAGGGTAAAAGATATTCCAGAGGAGCATAGGATTGATGTGTTCATAGGGTCTTTAAAGGATATATCCAACATGATGTTCGCCTTTGGGAACCTGATTCATTAGAGAAGGCATTCAGGTTAGCAAGAAAAATGGAAAGCAAAATTATGGCAACCAGGAAGGATACCACTCACAACTATTAAAGATGGAAGTGTTGTCCCTAGTCTTCCACAACCTACAAGGTTGACACCACAACAATTGGAAGAAAAAAGAGCAAAAGGGCTTTGTTACAGTTGTGAAGAAAATACACTAAAGGTCATAAGTGTGCTGAGAAGAAATTATTCTACATAGATTGTGAAGAGGAAGAAGAAAAGGAGCAAGAAAGGTCAAAAGAAGAGATATACTCCAGGAACAAAGCCTAGATGAAGAACAAATGAATCCGACCATATCTTGTAATGCATTGGTGGGAATTACAACTCCTCGAACCATCAAGATAGAAGGACAAATCAAGAAGAAAAAGGTAATAGTGTTGATTGATTCAGGAAGTACCCAC
>APFE030754953.1:0-25401 GCA_000404065.3 Pinus taeda
AATAAAGAAAAGAAAAATCATAAATACAATCTGCATTCAGCGTTTCAATAATAATTATAGTTTACATCCTAAATTGAAAATATAATGTTTCATTTATAACATATTTTCAAAAATATATCTCTTGAAAAATTTGTTCTCTATTAGTTATCGCATTAAAAATAGCCAATCCTTAAAGAATATCTATTTTTTATGATTTATTACCTTACACATTGATATAATAATTGCACAATAATAATAATAATTATACCGTTTATTTAATTATTTAATCGGTAACTTTGATGACATATCGAAGCTTGTTTTTCCATCAACACAAACGCATAATCGAACTCCACTAACTAACTTCAAATCGACTAACCGGAACTTGAAATTGACGTGAAATATCTCGCGCTCGTAATGTGGCAATATAAGTAAAGGATAACTTCGAATTTATGTTTACAGATGGAAGTGCCAGAAAGCGATGGCCAAAAGAGCATAACACATTATCGAGGGGGTTCTGGGATTGTGCATTATATGCAGAATCAACTCTCTTACTAATTTTGGTCTCATCGTAGAAAATTCGCCGGTTCGATTAGATTCAATTTGGGTTCGGTAGGCTGCATTGAATATTAAGATTACGGATTAATATATTAAGACTATTGAATATTACGTTCACGGATTCTGGGTTCAATATTAAGTTCACGATTAACTCTGGATGTTGATGTTGGAAGGAGTTATTTCCAATTACCCATACTCAGAATTCAACAGAGTTTTAAATACAGGTTTTAGAGATCTTTCACAAATGAACAAGTTTTTTGAAGAAGCCACTACCCTAATCAATTTCCAGAAGTTTCTCCATCTTGTATAAATCTTTATTTAGTCGATGAATGGAAGCAAGTTATGGAGTTCTCAATTCAGTGCTGTGTTTATGAGTTGAGTCTCTCTGCTCTCTGATATGGTATAAGAGCATGTGTGAGGTCGAGAGCTGTGTGAGGCTTGGTGGTGTGTGTAATATTCCCACACTCCGTGTGTTTGAGGTAAGCGATCAGAGTGAGTGAAATATCGTTGTGTGTTGCAGAGGAGTCGAGCAAAGGCGCTGCGAGCTGTGTTGAGTGTTGAGTTTGTTTGATGTTGCGCTTTGTAAACTGTGAGAAGGAAGGCGTGCCCCTGTCTAGAGCCCCGTAGTGCTGTTGCTTGCTCAGAGGGCTACACGAGGGAAATTTGCCTCTGCGTGCCAGAGTCCTGGTCAACCTGTGTGTTGGTCGTGCGTGGACTAGCAAGGAACCTGCCTCCGTCGTTACTGGAAACCCTGTGTTGTTCTTTATCTGAGAAAAAAGAAAGGGCTTGGAGATGAAGGGATTGGAGTCTGAGTTTTCGTCAGGTTTGTTTTTGTAAAGATTAATGAATTAGTCCTTTTTCCAAGTGGGTGCTCCCACAAAAAAGATAGAACTTCTTACAAGTTGGTATTTATATAATTTGATGTAAGTTGTGAGTTTTGTTTTTATTATGGCACGGAGACATATACTGCATTGAGTGTTGCTCAATATATTTTTTTTTTGACAGAACAATTATGTTATTTGTGATTTTTCTTTGAAGATTGGTATTCGAGGATTTCTCCATGATGTAGCTAGCTTTTGCATCACTGAGATTTTAGAACACAAGCAAGAGATATGGTTGACTCTAGTTTTGACTTTTTTAACGAATCACTCAAATTTTAGAACTTAATCAAGATATATGGTTCCCTCGGATCATTATTATTGAGTAAGGAAATATTCAAGTTGTGAGAAAAAAAGGAAAGAAAAAATTTTTATTTTTGGTGATTGGAGAAAGTTTTTTTGTTCATCATGGCAAATTTGTTACCTAATACTTATTTGAATTAATCCACCAAACTTGATGGAGAAAATTATGTGAATTGGAAATTCAAGTTAGTGAATATTTTAGAAGGTAATAATTTGTGGTCCATTGTGAGTGGGGATGAGCCCAAACCCACTGTTGCATGTTCTATTCCAGATTGGGAGAGAAGGAAGACAAAAAAAAAGGTGTTGTTGTGTATGTCCATAAAGGACAACATTATTCCTTCCATCAGAGATTGTAAGACATCAAAAGAAACATGGGATACGTTGAAGGGTTTGTATGAAACAAAAAATACAAACCAGATCTTCTTTTTGAAGACTAAGCTTTTATCTCTAAAAATGGAAGCAAATGAAAATATAAGCAATTTCATATCTCGTGTCAAAGGTTTAAGTGATAAGTTAGGAGATATTGGTGAAAAGGTGTCTAGTACTGACTTAGTCACCATTACATTAAATAGCTTAGTGCAAGATTATCAAATTTTTGTTTCAAGTCTTGCAACTAGAGAGAAACCCCCTACATTTGATGAATTGATAGGAATTCTTCTACAAGAGGAGGAGAGGATGAAGAGCTTTAATTTGGGCTCTAGCAGTTCAGATTTGGCATTGGTGGCTAAGGGAAAATATCCATACAGAGGCAAGCCATGGGACAAGAACAAAGGAGCAAGTTTCAAGCAAAACAAAAAGGTATGACACAGTCTAAATTTCCAATACATAAGAGAAATGATGAGTGTTATTATTGTGGCAAACCTGGGCATCATTCTAAATATTGTTATAAAAGGAAATATAATGAGTCTAGGCAAAGAAATAGAAGGCATAATGGAAATTTTGTGCACAAGGATACCTCAATCAATGATGGATTTAAAAATATTAAATTGTTTGTTTCTGATGCTGCATTGTCTATGGAAAATGATAATAAGAATGCTTAGTTCATTGATTCTGGTGCATCACTCCATATGTCTTGTAATAAGGAGTGGTTTGATGAATATTATGAAAACATTGATGGGACATATTTTTGTCTAGGAGATAACAGATCACTTAAAGTTTAATGTTATGGAGTAATAGGTGTGAATTTTCCTAATGGACAAGAGAAACAGATCCATAATGTGATGTATGTTCCTGATATCAAAAAGAATTTAATTTATGTTTCTACTATTACTTACCAAGATTTGAAGGTGTAATTTGTTAAATCATAGTGTGTAGTAAAAGACATTCAAGATCAGTACAAGGTTATTGCCACAAGAACCATAGTTGGAGGCTTGTATAAGTTGGATGTGACAAGGAAAATTCATCAAGCATTGGCATCTACAACAATATCAACAATAGAATTATGGAATCAAAGATATGGACATCTAAATCACAAAGATTTAATGCTACTTCAAAAGAACAAAATGGTTGAAGGTCTTCCTGTCTTGAAGAATGATCATGTTGAATGTGAAGCATGTATACGTGGCAAGCAACATAGGGAGGAATTTCCTATACATAAAGAAAAAAGGCAAAGGGAAATACTTGAACTGATTCATACTGATATATGTGGACCTATGCAAACTAGATCTATTGGTGGGGCATGGTATTTTTTTATTTGTGTGGATGATAGATCTAGGTATACATGGGTTTATTTCATAAGAAAAAAGAGTGATGTTTTTGAGTACTTTAAAGAATTTAAGAGTATGGTGGAAAAACAAACTGGTAATTACATCAAAATTTTGAGATCTGATGAGGGGGGAGAATTCAAATCAAAAGAATTTAATCAATATTGTAAAAGCAATGGGATTCTGCAAAAATTTACAGTGCCACATACACCTCAACAAAATGGAGTTGCTGAGAGGAAAAATAGAACACTAGTTGAATGTGCACGTAGTATGCTTCAAGGTAAAAATATCTCTAATGTTTTTTGGGCTCAAGCCATTAATACTGTTGTTTATTTGAAAAATAAGAGTCCAGCCAAAAGTTTAGAGCTTAACACACCTTTTGAAGCATTTTATGGGTACAAACCAAAAGTGAGTGATTTAAGAGTTTTTGGTTGCAAGGCATTTGCTCATATTCCAAAAGATGAAAGAAGAAAATTTGATGCAAATTCAATTAAGTGCATATTTATTAGTTATTGTGATAAATAAAAAGCATACAAGTTGTTTGATCCTAGTACTCATAGAGTGCTTACAAGTAGGGATGTGGTGTTTCATGAGAATGCACATGAAGGTGATAAAATAAATAATACTAGTGTATGGCATGATATTGATGATTATGTCAAATTAGATACAAGCGATGAACAAAAACAGGAACAAGCACAGGAACAGGTACAAGTTCAAGAACAAGTAGCATCAAGCAGTCATGACACTCCAAAGAGAGGAGAGGAGACTCTGCAAAGCCGAAAGAAAGATGAAAATAGTAAAACTCCAAGAAGGTCATCACGTCAAAGTCAGGTACCTATAAGGTATAAAGATTATGCATTAATGTTCCTAGTTATGAATGTTGTAGAACATTCAAGCTATGAGGAAGCTAAAGAATATGAAGAATGGAGAGATGCAATGAATGAAAAATATAACTCTATAATGAAGAATGACACATGGGTATTAACAGAATTGCCTAAAACAAAATTCTCATAGGATGCAAATGGCTTTATAAGTCTAAATTTAATGCTCATGGAAATATTGATAAACATAAAGCTAGATTGGTTGCAAAAGGAGGGAATTGACTATGAAGATACTTTTGTACCTATAGCTAAGTTAAACACAATTAGAATCATGATTGCATTAGCTACAAAATATATTTGGAAAATACATCAGTTAGATGTCAAATCTGCATTTTTGAATGTTGAGTTAAAGGAAGAAGTTTATTTAGTTCAACCTGAAGGGTTTGTAAAACACGGACAGGAGCATCTAGTTTGCAGGTTAAAGAAAGCTTTATATGGCTTGAAACAAACACGAAGATCATGGTATGTGAAAATTGATTCTTTCCTTTATGAGAAAGGTTTTATGAGAAGCAAAAATGATCCTAACTTGTACGTCAAGGAAGATGAACGTAAGAATGTTGATTTAATATATGTATATGTTGATGATCTTATCATAACACGAAATTCATGCAAGTTGATTGGGGAAATTAAAAATTAGTTGTCACATGTATTTGAGATGAAGGATCTTGGTGAATTGCATTATTGTTTAGGTCTTGAAGTTTGGAGGGAATCTGGTAAGACATTAATCAAACAAAACAAATATACAAGGGAAATCCTCAAAAGATTCAATATGACTAAATGCAAGGCAACATCTACTTCTTTAGAACAGAATGTCAAATTGTTCAGTGATGATGGAACCAAAGAGGTGAATGGAACTATGTGCCATCAAATGCTGGGAAGTCTGAACTATCTCACCACTACCAGGCCAGATATAGCATATTCTATCAGCATACTTAGTCAGTTCATGGCTAAGCCTTGTGAAACACATTGGAAAGAAGCAAAGAAAGTCCTTCGATATCTGAAAGGAACACTTAATTTTGTTATTATGTATACTTATGAATTTGATGTTGAATTGGCAGGTTATTCCGATTCTGACTGGGCTGGAAATCTAGATGATAGGAAATGTACTACTAGATATGTGTTCAATATTGGTTCAGGACCAATATCATGGAGCAGTAAGAAACAACCAACTGTTTCATTGTCTTCTACTGAAGCTGAGAATAAAGCATTATGCAATGCTACCTATGAAGCAATATGGCTTAGGAGGATACTTGAAGATTTGGAGAAACACAACAAGCACCTAAAATAATCAGATGTGACAATCAAAACACTACCAAATTGGCAAACAATGTTTATATCATGCAAGGACAAGACACACTAGCACACAACATCATTTTGTAAGAGAAAAATTGGAATCAAAAGAAATTGACTTATCATATTGTAATTCAAATGAAAATGTGGCTGACATATTCACCAAGTCTCTTGGAAAGACTAAATCTCAAATGTGTAGAAGTAAGTTGTGCATTGTAGAAAATCCAAATTATGTTGTAAGCCTAGCTGAGACTTAGATCCGCAGGCATATCAATTAAGAGTATGTTTGTTATATAGTTGGAATTAAGGGGGCTATTGAAAGGAGTTAATTCCAGGTACCCACATTCAGAATTCAACAGAGCTTTAAATACATGTTCTAGAGATCTTTGACAAATGAACAAGCTTCCTGAAGAAGCCACTGCCCTAATCAATCTCCAGAAGTTTCTCCATCCTGTATAAATACCTGTTTAATTGATGAATGGAAGCAAGTTATGGAGTTCTTAGTTTAGTGTTGTGTTTATGAGTTGAGTCTCTCTGCTCTCTGATAGTTGAATATTAGGTTCACGGAGTAATATATTAAGATTATTGAAGATTTCTAATCAAGATTCAAGCTTCTAATTTACTGTTCAAAACCTGTTTCCAATTTAGGAAATGGCATAAAATTATGGTTAATACATGATAATATTAGATGTCATTTTATGCCATAAGAAATTTATAGTAAATTTCTAAGAAAGTTTTTAATGAAATATGTAAAATTATGATTGTATAATAAATAAAAAATATATATATATATGTAATTTAATAATTTATAATTTGTAAATGTGTAAGAACGTAAAGTATCAAATTAAACAAATATAGTTTTAAAAATAAGAAATAATTAAAATGGAATTTTTTTAGGGAATTCTTAGTTGAGAGTGGTGGATAAGTAATAAACTACACATATAAACATTTTTAACCATACAAATATAGATGTTAAAATACAAAATAATAGATGTTAAAATAAAAAATAATAGATGTTGTTACTATACCATATAAATTAGAAGTGATTTTGGTTTGAAAAATAAATAATTAGTAATTGATAACATAAATGTATATTTTTAAAGAATTTTTGCACATAATTAATATACCATTTCATTATGAACATAAAATACTTAATAATGTGGAATTTATGTGGTTCATTGTAATAAATATTTTTTTTGAAATTCACTCTATACTAAGTATCATATAATTTATCGTCCAGGACAGTGAATGAATCAATAAAAAAATTCTAAAATTTTACTATTTTACTTGTTATTCTAAATATAAAAATAAGCTAATTAGTCCAATATATAAAATTATTTACAATATTTATAATTAAACCAATTTTAGAAAAGTTTTTTTGTTTTAAATATTATAACCGTATATTTAAATGATTTAAAATATTGAAATAAAAAATATACTCTCGAATTTTTCCCATATTAAATTTTAACTAATTTTTTTTGGTAAATAACCAAAGTCGAATTCGAATCCGAATTCCAATTGGAACTCAAACTCAAACTCTATCTCAGTAACTATGCCTTTTCCAAATAATTATTGTTTGCAAATAGCATTGTTCGTTCTTTTTCTCCTGTAATATATTTTAGTAAACTTTTCTGGTATATCTAATTACGTTGATAAGTGTCTTTTTTTTAATCCTGTCGCATCCAAATTTTTCTACTCTTTTTCCCTACTCTGTCTCATTCATTGAACGAGTTTTAACTGTTGATCTAAAATGTGTGGGCTTCCATCAGTACAGGTTTAGTTTTGCCATTTTGACATTTGTCACTTGGTGTGGTTCTACAATGAGATCGATGGTAAGTGTTTCGACCGTGACGGGGTTTTTGTATTTGATAATATGCTTATGGATGACAAAGATATAGTTCATTCGTTGCCTCCCATCGAAATCCTCAAAATCCTTTTACCCAGGTTGACGACCTCCTCTCCTATATACACTCTGGAGAATGTCGACCCTCGGTAAGAGTCTAGAACTAGAGACCTCGGTGTGAATTCGAAAGTCACCTCTATCATTTCAACGTTCTACCCGGTGGGGGTTTACAAGAGGACGAGTTTTGTTCAAGTGATCATTGTGAACCGTGGGATCAAAAGTATATCAAGACTGCTAGCATCAAAAGCGCGTGATGGTGTTGCTTTCTCCAATTGAGATAAATATTAATTGTTGTTCAATTTTCTTTAGGTAAAGTTTGACAAAGGGTTTTGACATCTTTTCCGCATTAGTAAGAGTGCTTTGCTAAGATTAGAACTCTATATTATTCTCTTTGTTTCGTATTTTCCTTATTTTTTCTTTCTCTTTAAAAACATAAGAAATTTGAGTTTCTAAGAGGAATTGCATGTTGTGGTTGTGCAAGATTTCAAGTATGACATTCCCTAGGGGTGGAAGAGGGTTTGGAATGGGCAGATTGTTCATATCCAAAATCAGAGAAGAATACCACATAAGAAGGTGATCACATTCTGTCTTTCCTTCTTCCAAGGTCTCATATACAATAGTGGAACCCTACAACTCTACACTCTATGTTGATCACCTCATGGAAAACATAGATGAGTGTATGGTTCGTGACAATGAGGCCCTGTATGCTTCAGGACACTCAAGATCACTTCTCCTAGTTATAAATTGCATTTTATCTCACTTTATTTCATCTTATGCTTAGGCTCCAAGGTTTACAGATAGGTTAATTGAGCTTAGGATTTAGTGTTTATAGATAAGTCAATTAGGATTGAAGTTAGGGTTTGTGGATTTGTTATCTAGGTTTTTTGTTTTGCGGTGCCAGATTTGAACCATTTAATTTTGTTTAATGATAAATGGAGTGACATGATTCCTAAGATTTCCGGGCTAGCTAAACTCAGACTTGAGGAGGCCTATAGTGAACCTGATCCACTTCCCATGTCCTCCTTTCTTCATGGTTGGATTCGCTCCCTTGACCTCTTGAGGTTCTTAGCAGTTTAGAGCACGTTCTAGTCCAAAGATCATGCAACAAATGTAGTACTCCAAGAACATGATGTACGTTGTGGATCCTCATCAAGGAAGGTACGTCATGACATCGGCCATGTTCAAGGGGAATATCAGCACCAAAGAAGTGGACAAGAATATTATCAATGTGCAAAACAAGAACTCATTGTACTTTTTAGAGTGGATCCCTAACAATGTGAAGTCCATAGTCTCTGATATACCCTCGTCTTTGCTGAAGATGGCGTTTTTTTACTTCTTACAACGAGAGTGATTTTGGTGTGCAGCAACCTAAAGCCTTCCAATCTCCTCATGGAAAAGAAAAGGCAGTTGCAAAGATAGAAATCACACTCTCTGATCCAACCAGTTTTGATTTTTAAAAAATAGTATTTTGAATGAAACAACATTATATCTCAGAACAATATCGCGTTTATGCATTTCCTCCTTCAGATGAAGGAATTTAGGTGAAGATTTCTGATTAATGTGAAAAATATGAGGGAGCCATAGGTGTCTATAAAGCATTGATGGAATCCATTTTTCCAACAACGTAAGTCAAGTTTCTCTAGCTTATGTACTTTTACCATGAAATCTAGCATGCTTGAATGTCCATTGGACCAAAGTGTTACAACTCATCAACTAGCTATATTCTCATACAAAAAAAAACTAATTCGATTTCTTCTTCAAGTATTTGAGCACTCATTTCAGTCCTTCATGTATGATTCCTTTTTCATTTTTTGCTATTTACTAGTCCATGTCCAGGATTCTCCTTCAAAGTCTTATATTTTATTGACAGTGTTTAATATTAAAAATCCTCTAGATAATATGAACATGTGTAGTATTATTATTACACCACTTTGTTCTGATTGAAGGAGGGGCTCAAAAAAATCAATCTTCTACCTTCCTTAGGGTGATTAACCTCAGTTAGTAAGTCATTCCACTGAACCAACTGTAAGAAGGGATTGCCGGGATTTTATTATTGGTCTGTGAATTTGTAAGGGAATTTGTAAGGGATTGTTGGAAATTTATTATTTGTTTGTGAATTTGTGAGGGATTGTTGGGATTTTATTATTTGTCTGTGAATTTGTAAGAATAAGTATATTTCGAGATAAATAAGAGAAACAAATAAATTAGAAAGACACATTGTATTTTAATGGTCTTATATATTAGAGAATATATGTTTTCCCTGGATCTATGAAAGATATTTTTATTAGTAAATGTTTAAGGATGGTATGAAGAAAGTATCACATTCTTAAAGAAATTGTAAGTCAAAACTTTTTGAGCACTAGAAATCTGATATTAGAGGGAGACCTCAATCTTACAAACAAACAAATAGATAAATGGGAAAAGGAGGCTAGTTATGGTAGACATTTTGTGCAATTTTGAGGAAATTAGCCTTATTGATTTTGATCATGTATTGAGGTGAGAGAGGATTTAGATTGTTTGCCAATTATGTTGTAAATTTAGGGGAAAACAAACCCTTTAGTCATTGAGGTTCATAAACAAGCCCTTTAGTCCTTTCAAATTCAACCCAAGTCAAAGGTGGCTCGAGGTTGAGAGGTTGAGGGCTTCATAAACCTTGTCCATGCAAACTAGGTGAGATATCATGATAATTCAGCAGATTTAATATGTATTCAAATTACTGTTGATTTAAAAAAGTCAAAGGGATTGTATCAAATTGGGATCATGGTTCAACACTATTTGAAAAGGTCGTAGTGTATATTAGAAATATTTTTGTTTGTTAAAATAATTTATATGCAGGGCTTGTACATTAGGAAGATTTTTGTTTTCTAAAATAATTTATATGCAAACATTGTATTTTGTAGCGAGAATACAACATAGTCCCTATTAAAGAGATCTGCACAGATAATGAATGTGTAGAGTTACCGGGGGGAGTTTGTTTGTAGTGTCTGTGGGTGTGAGGAAAATGTATATTTTAAGATAATGTTGAGTGTTGTACCATATATTTCAAGTATAGATATGAGCTTACAAGTTGCAATCCCTCCTTTCTAGTTCTCATAGCATAGTATCACGCTTGTTGCATGTGATTTCTAGGTTTGATTTTTTGATACTAGCCACTAATTTTGACAAATATTGGATCATATTCATCCATTAGCTCCATGAAAGGGATGTCGTGATAGAATTAATCTTATTATAAATTCACTAAATAAAAGACATTCAAATCTCAAATGAAGAAGAAGAAAACTGAATATTCAACAAATATAGAAAAATTCACATAACTAGGCCTCCAAATCCCGCACCTGTTTCCCCGCATATCTCAATGAATTTGGGATCCAAAGTGCCAATTGTGAACCATTCTTTCAAGGATTTTCGACCTAATTTATCAATATCATCATCACTAAATTCTTATTTAAGTGAAAATTATGTCGACCTTTTTATAGGATAGTGTGCAAAGACTATTGATATCAATAGATTTTTTAATAGATCTTGAGGACAAATTATAGGTAAATAAAAAATTTGTAGTTCTTGGGGACAAATTATATCTAAATAAAAAATTTATCGAGGTTCTTCCTGTAATAATTTATCCTTCTTCGTTTAAATTTATTTTCAAAATTATGTCCAACTTTATAAGATCAGTAATAGCATTCTTCAGTTAAATATTTTTTCCATGAAATTGAGTATACGACTCATCAATCTTTCAAACCAACTGTATTAATAAAATAGAATAATTCCAGACATAATTTATACACTAGTTTAGGTAGTAACTTTGATTTGAACCTTTTAATTCTGCTAGAATTAGTTTTGGAATATATTTCAAACTTGTTTAAATAAACATTTACATTATGGCACTTATGTAATGGAATGGGTCACTTGTATAAATAAATAGTAAGATTGCTTGGAACTGAGCCTATATGAGTAATTTAGTGACAATCAATTTTATAGGAGATTAGTATAGCCATACACAAAATTCATTTGATCATTTGATATTCTTATTGTTTTCAATGCTCTCTACAATACCCCGCCATACTCTTTAGACTCCAAAACTAAATAACTCCACCAAGGCTGCATCGAAAATCTGAAATTTTTTCTTAAGAATATAAAATCTTATAAGATCCACCAAATATATAGATTCACGTGAGAATTATAAAGATTAGCCATATAAAAAATTTATATTTTCTCAAGATATTGTTTTTTAATTTTTTCTCTACATGTTGCCAGTGCGAGTGCCATTAGATCAGGCAACAAGAGTTCATAGAGAAGGCATAGAAAGCAGTGGTAACAGCTCCAAAAGAGGTGAGACTCAACCTCAAATTTTAAATGTGTTAGAAAACCTACATAGATGAATCTAGCTAGTAAAGGTTGAACACACAGCTTTGCAGAGCAAAAACACTAAAAGAAAATCGAAAGAACAAAAGAATGATTCAATTAGAAAATAGGCTACAATGCTCATGATATAGCATTACTCGGTGAAGATCCCAAGGTAATGCACCATAGTGGTGATCAATGAGAAGACTCAACACCTACAACGAGTTCTAGAGAGAACTAGCCAGTTGCAGAGTGAAAGAAGGAGGAAATCAGGGAGTAAATCATGGAGAAGAGCTAACCAATTGCACAGTTAAAGAAGGAGCAAATCATGGAGTAAATCATGCAAAAGGAATCTTGCATGTAATCCGATGCTCTAACTAAGAGTCCAACACCCCCCCTGAAGATCACTATGGGGAAAATAGAAAATGGGTCCTGGCAACTAAGGCGAAAGGTCACCCAAAATACAATGCAACTTGTACTAAAATTGAGGAAAGAGTGAAAACCTCATGGAAAAAACTCCCCCTCAAAATACAATGTAATCAAAAGAAAAGAGGAAGAAAAGACGGTTGCTAAGCAATTGTGTCCTTCACTCCAAGACAGTCGCGCAAAGAGTGAAACTTCTACTTAGTGAATGTCTTGGTGAAGATGTCTGCAGTCTTTTCTACTAAAGGACAGAACTACAAATCAATGACTCGATCATGTACTAAGTCTCTAATGTAGTGCATATAGATCTCTATGTGCTTCATCCGTTGCTGCTGTACTGGATCGCTGCAAAATTTGAGAGTGCTTTGGTTGTCACACCAGATGACAATGGGCTCGTGGAACTGGATGCCCAACTCAGTGAGGAAGTGTTGTAGCTACAGAGCCTGAATGGTGATGTTAACTACTCCTATGTACTCAGCATCAGCTGAAGAGTGAGTAATAATAGCCTGCTTCTTGCTCAACCAATAGATAGGGCCAGATCCTAGACTAAGTGAATATCCAGAGATGGACTTGCGATCAATGTTGTCTCCCATCCAATCAGAATATGTGAAGCCAAGGAGATTCAATGCAGTTCCTGTTGCATAGTGAATCTCAAATGTGATGGTAACCTGCACATATTGCAGGATGCACTTGGCAGCATTCCAGTGTAGCTCATGCGACTCCTGCATGTATCTAGAAACTTCCCCTACTGCATAGGAGAGATCTGGTGTGGAGTGGGTGAGGTACAATAAGCTCCCCACTAGCTGTCAGTAGAGAGTGTTGTAAACTAATGGAGTGTCACCTCCATCCTCAAGGTGGACCCCAGACAGAAAAGGAGTCGGTGCTGGCTTGTAGTCAGTCATGCGAAATCTCTCGAGGAGATACCATGCATACTTAGCGAGAGATTTTGATGCCTGTGGCATCTTGGCTGATCTCAAGACCAAGAAAGAAGTATAATGGGCCCATGTCCATCATCAAGAACCTATCATGCAAGGCCCTCTTAACTGTAGCAATGGCTGAAGTCGAGTTGCCAGTGATTAAGAGATCATCCACATACAAAACTAAGATAAGAAGAGAATCATGTTCCCTGAGCATGTAAACATTCATATCAAACTTACATCTTTCAAAGTTTTGTGATAAGAGAAAAGAATCCATCTTCACATACCAAGCTATCGGGGCCTGCTTAAGGCCGTAGAGAGATTTCTTTAGTCTGCAGACCAAATATGAATACTAAATGAAACCATGTGGCTACTCCATGTAGATCTCCTCTGATAGGTCTCATTGAAGAAAGGCATTCTTCACGTCCATTTGATGTACTTCCCACCCCTGGGTAGCTGTAATGGCAAGTGTAAGGCGTATGGAATCCATCTTTGCTACTGGAGCAAAGGTCTCATAATAATCAATGCCATGCACTTGTTGGAAGCCTTTAGCTACTAGCCTAGATTTCTATCTAGTGATTTGCCAATTTGCAGCGCTCTTGATCTTGTAGACCCATTTGCATCAAACAAGTTTCCTTCCTAAAGGAAGGGGTACCAGATCCCAGGTATGGTTTTCAAGGAGGGAGTTATACTCGTCCTCCATGGCAAACTCCCAAGATGGATGCCTAGCAGCCTCAGCATAAGACTGCGGATCAGAAGACTGAACCAAATGATAATGTCAGGATGGCATTGGTTCAATGGCAGTGAGGGAAAGAGGAGGCTCAATAAACTTTGAGCTAGTCCTCCGCGAATCAGAATTATCCCCTAGAAGACCATTTCTAGTGGTTGGGTGGTCTTGGGTATAGATCTCAAATAAACTCCTTGTTCTCTGATTTATGACATGGGAATATGATTCACTACTAGAAGCCCGATCTGGGCTTGGATGTGGATCATCATATGCATGCACTAGATTTGTATATGAAGACTCCGTCTCTGCATCTGCATGCTCTACCTCGACATCTACATGCTCTGTATCTGCATCTGAGTGTACTGAGTCATTGTCTCGGACATGAGGTAGACAAAAGGTGTCTGCATACGACGATTGAGGTCCATGCAAGAGACTTTACTCAAATTTGACACTTCACTCAATGATGAGCTTGTCCGTAGAGGAAATCACGGGTTAGTATCCCTTCACACCATTAGGGTATCCATCAAAGATTCACTCAATGCTCTGTGGATCAAGAGCTTTCCTCTTTTCAGAGGGGATCATGGCCCATGCTCTGGAGCCGAAAGCACGGAAGTGGGTGACCTCTAGTTTAGTGCCACTCCAAGCCTCAAAGTGGGTCTGATCCTTGACAGACCTATGAGGAGATCTATTCTAGATGTAGTTAGCACAATTAAGTGCTTCGACCCATAGCTTATAAGGCAGTGACTTAGCATGCAACATGTAGGAAGCCATCTCTTTGAGAGATCGGTTCTTTTTCTCAGCAACTTTGTTCTGCTGTGGAGTGTATGGAACTGTGTACTGCAACTGTATGCCGGACTGAAGGCAAAGGTTCTAAAGTGCTTTGTTAACATATTTCCCCCCATTGTCTGTATGGAGGGATTTGATCTTTCTCTCTGACTGTGTCTCAACTAGTGCTTTGAAATCTTCAAACTGCACAAAAACATCAGATTTGGCCCTAAGAAGATACACCCAAGTATACCGTGAGAAATCATCAATAAATGTAAGCACATACCTTGTTTTGTTGATGGAAGGATGAGGAAAAGGCGCCATGAGATCAATATGGATCAGATCTAGAGGAGAGGATGCTTTGTGAGTCTTGATGGTGTCAAACTTTTCTCTAAAATGTTTTCCAAGGACACACCCTTCACAAACCCCTTTGGAGAAACTGATACTTGGCAAGCCTTCCACCATCTCATTCTTGCTTAGATGCTACATATACCAGTAATTTAAGTGACCAAACCTCTCATGCCAAAGCTTACTACTATCATCAACATGTGTAAGAAATAAGGAGGATTCAGGTTCAATAAATTCAGAAAATGTATACAGTCTGGCTCCATTATTTACCTCATCGGTTGCAATTTTGGAGCTGCTATGTAGGTCATATATGTTCACTACATCTAGAGTGAATTCCACTTTCTTTCTGATGCCAGAACGAGTGATACGATAAACTGAAAGCAGGTTTACCAAAAGTTTTGGAACATGAAGCACTTCTTCAAAGCTTCCGTGTAAAAGTTCCACTCTACCATTTTTGGTGACCTCAATAGGTGAGTTACCTCCCATGAGGACGAAAGGTCCTTTGCATTCATCCAAAGAGGAATAGACTTCCTTTGTATAAACCATATGATGTGATGCACCAAAATCTATAATCCATGCATCAGGGGAAGAATTAATTGCAACTAAAGCATTTAAATTGTTACCTTTCCTGTGTGGCAGATCCTTAGTTTTCTTCTTGGCACCCTAAGGGATGTGGTCCCCAAGGTTGTACTTCTGAAAAATTTCTGCCATTTGGTCAATTTTTTTCTTCATGCAATAGGATTCTGGATGGAATCCTCTTTGACAGTAGGTGCATCTGTTTCTTTTCCTCTCTTTCTCATTTCTCAAGCCGGAGGAGTCATTGAAGAGCTTGGTGTACCCTTCCTTTTTCGGATGGGAATGCACTTTTCCCTTGTGTTTTTGCTACTGATTTTTTTGATTTGAATCAGATGTGTGATTTTTATTGTGGCTGCCATCATGCACAAAAAGTGCATGCGCTTTTGGAGGTTTGATTTTCCCCATGCCATTGAGTTTATCTTGCTCAAAAGTAAGGGACTCCATGAACTCTTTGAGAGAAGGCATAGTGTAGGATGTACGTGTTGTGAGCCTTACTGAATGAAATGTAGACACAAATACGGAGTAATCCTGTCCGAGCTTTGACATAATAGAGAGAACTTAGCGACTCTCCTCCTTGGATTTGTCAATTCCACAAACCTTGAGTTGCAGCAATAGATCATTATATTTGGTGAAGAATTCTTGAATTCTATCATAGTTTCGTGGATCCAATGACAGTAACTCCACTTCGAGCAGATGTCCTTTCATCTCATCCTGTTTCCCGTAGATTTCTTCAACCTTTTCCCAAATCTCATTGGGAGTATTGCAGGTAGAGAGATCAAACTACAACTCTCGGGAGATGCACATGCATATGGATCTGTGGGCCTCATCCATGCGGTTGAGGTACCTGGATTTCTCTGTGGCTGAAGTGGGTTCCACTTCTATAACCATGGTAGTCCTGTACAACCCTTTTTGACGAAGGTATCGAGCCATTTGGTCCTTCCATTCGTGATAGTTGTATGGTGTTAGGATCGATGCTTTGGGAAACTCCATTTTTTTGTTGATCTTCCATCTCCAAGCTGTAATACCTACAAAATAAAGTACTGGTGCTCCTTTTATCTAGCAACCTCTGGGCTCTGATACCATGTAAATATGTTAGAAAACCCGCACAGATGAATCTAGCTAGTAAAGGTTGAATAGAGTTTTGCAGAGCAAAAACACTAAAAGAAAAGTGAAAGAAAAAATGAATGATTCAATTAGAAAATAGGTTACAATGCTCATGATATAACATTACTGGGTGAAGATCCCAAGGTAATGCACCATAGTGGTGATCAATGAGAAGACTCAACACCTACAACAAGTTCCGGAGAGAACTAGCCAGTTGCAGAGTGAAAGAAGGAGCAAATCAGGGAGTAAATCATGTAGAAGAACTAACCAATTGCGGAGTTAAAGAAGGAGCAAATCATGGTGTAAATCGTGCAAAAGGATTCTTGCATGTAGTCCCATGCTCTAACTAAGAGTCCGCCTATTGGTGTGCAGTACTTCCAACATAAATAGTAGAGACGAAGCTTCTTATGAAGGCTCCGCAAGAGCAGAAGAATGTCCTCGCACATCAAATATTTTATAATGTTGAAGTCCATAACACATCTCTTCTTCAAGCCACCGAGAGGTCCATTCAAAAACAGACCAAGGGTAAGGCATTATGTCATCTATTCATAAAACATTTTATCTCAAATCAACAAAAATATATAAAATTCTTTATTTTTTTTTTATATTTAATCACTTATTTATTTAATTTTTTAAAATATTTATTTTTTCTATATTTAATCACTTATTTATTTGATTTTTTTAAGTATTTATTTTTAACATTTGCATTTATAAATTTAATATTTTAAGAAAATCAAGATGCATCTTAAGATTGAAAATTTTCGCATGAATTTCTATTTAATTTTGTAAACATTCATATTTCTTAACTATTTATTTTTAACATGGTATTTTAAGAAATTAAGTCGGAAGATGCAGCTCAACACTGAAAGTCTGCCTGAATTCATGGTTATCTATTTGATTTTGTGAACATTCATATATAACATATAGATTTCACTGTTTGTTTATTGAAAGATTAACTTCAACAGCTCTACATGTATTAATTCATTATTCCTTTTTATTCCATTTGTATTTACTTATTAAATGATTTAGTAGAAAAAAGAAATAAAACGGAGAAAATGAAATAGAATGATAATTGTAGTAAGTTATGAAATACAGTGGTTAATAACGAAAATATAAATACAAAAGAATTGGATAATAGGGTTAGTTAAACATCATTTCAAAATAAAAATATATATTTTTTTTTCATCTTGAGAATTATTATAATTCATGGTAGATATATGTGTGGAGGAAATGTTTTTTTTGAACATAGGAAATTGAAATTGTCGTATGTGTGTATTTCATTATGTGAAAAATTATTATAAAGTAAATATCGGAATTTTAGGTTTTGTAATTTCTTTTTACTATTATTATACGGAGGGGTTTTCCCACAATATTGAAAGGCAATTTTTGAGTAAATTGTCTTAATTTGAGACAAAAGAAAATCATGAATTATTTTAAATACCGCTTTTATGTCTTTAAGTCAGTGTCTTCAATTATTGTTTTTAAAAATTGTCTCCATAAAGACATTAAATCCTGGATCTCCCATAGATTAGGATTGGCAGTCACCGATTCACTTTGTGGTTAAAATAAATATATATATCTATATATATATATATAGATAGCACAAATATTATTGTTTTTTAAGGGAAATTTTGTTTTTGTCTTTGAAGAGACTATAGCTATGATTAAAAACATATTTGTTCTATATAATAAGAAATTCTCTTTAGAAACAAAATATACAATGTGAATCTTTTTATTTATTCAGTGATTCATTCATATAGGTGCATGATGAAATCAAACCACCAACTTCCCGCTTACAAGACATGTGCTCTTCCATTAAGCTAACATCTTTTAAAGATATATGTAATTTGAATAAATAAAAAAATCAATAATGAAAAATGTAATGTGATATTAGCGGGAAAAAATGATTTTACATGTTATTTGGAAATAAAACAATCCATAAATAGAGTAAGGAGCTACGCATTGTTATATCAACCAATAATGTTGAAAGATAAAATATAAATTAAGCCTTAAGGTGTTTCTCCGTGAAAACAACTCCTTTGCTGCCTTCCTGTCCTCTGTCTACCCTGTTCGATCTGATAGATTCTACTCGGCCGTTGATTTCAATTGCAAACCGCTTTGACGAGATGGAAACAAATCCGACCTGACCTTGACCTTGTTTCGTAGGGCATGATCCAACGGCCCTCATCGACAAAGGTTTGTTATGAGCGACAGCCATATTCGACAATTGTTCCATTCTGGTCCGCTGTGTTAGCTTAAATAAAAGTCTGGCGAGATGGATCCCATAATGGCACAGGGTGGAACGGACCCTGCTCAGTGAACATGGTTGGAAGACACGGACCCTGCTCAGTGAACATGGTTGGTCTTCCAGCTGGTCTTCCAGCGTGGATGGGACCAAAGAATACATTAAGGATTTCAATTCCAATTCGGATGTTCACAGAGTGTATCTAGGCAGACTATAGAAGATGTATCCAAGAACCATGTTCTTGCATTCTTATTTAGGGAAACTCATCAGACCCAAGGGGTGGATGCCCTGCAGCAGATCCTTTGATCTCGATACGCTACCGAGATTCCCTGAATCTTTGGGATTTACTTCGAAGAATCACATTGATCCAAATCAAACTTTGGTTCAGGTAATGGTAATTTCAGATTCCCTGAATCTTTGGGATTTACTTCGAAGAATCACATTGATCCAAATCAAACTTTGGTTCAGGTAATGGTAATTTCGCTGCTTCTACCCCCAATCATCCGCATTTTTGTAAATCAAAATGCCTAATAAGCGCACTCCTCTGAGAGATAACTTTTCCGAAATTCTTATTCAAAATTCTCCAACAACACCGTGAGGGAAGAATACCACAATTGTAGTTCTAAGTTCCTCCACAGCCCTCCGTGCATATGATGGTCATCTATCGCAGCCAGAAGGGATCTTCCAAAATGTTTCCCTTTTTATGGCGAATATCAGAAGGGTCAAGTTCTCTGGAATAGCCACTGGCACCCTGGGTGGGTGAAGACATTACTTTCTCTCGTTGTAGAAAGTTAGTGAGAAAGAAAGCCTACGCCTTTTTGAATAATAATAGTTATGGTCAAGTTTTTAGGTTTGTCTCCCATTAACTATTTTTAAGAATGGATACTTTACCAAATTTTGGTAAAATGGCTATTTTAATTGGCTAAATTACTTCGCACCTATGGTTATGGTTATTTATGAGTTTAGTTTAGCATGGTAATTATTTGAATTCCATCTGCCATCTTTTCACAGCGCTAGAAGAGGTTGCCTCCTTCGCTGAAAAGTTCATTGAGTAGTAGCAGCCGCCTCCTTCGCTGGAAAGTTCATTGGGTAAGAGCAACCACCTCTTTTTCATTTTCGACAAATCTTCTCTCTCCTTTCAGGTGTTGTAAACTATTCTAGCCAGTCTGGGCACACAAATACCCTCTTTGATTTCAAAATATAAACTTATTGTTAGACTATGCCATCGACTTACGAAATATCCTGTTCGTCGAGCAATTTTATTAAATTTGATCGAAAATACAATGGTGATGGCATGTCTTTCATGTGTTTTAGATTCCTTCGTACATATGATTGGTTTTTTGGCGAAACGAAATACCGACATTGTTATACCAAAATCAGAAAGACAATTTCACTTTCATATGTAAATTTGGTTCAATTATTATATCGGGTTTTAAAAGGAAGGTGAGGCAGAGAAATCATAGACCTGACTGTTAACAATAAATCATTTAGATTGACCTTCTTTTCATATGGAAAATCCATTTTGAAATTTATCTGATTTCCCTAACTTAGCGTTGAAGGTGACGACTTGTTAGTTGCATTCACTCGTACCTCGAGAATGGTCTTATTGGTCTTATTTTGGAATAATCGTGGTTCAAGGCATTTAATACCGCTAGGGGAACCATACTCGCTAGGTTTGTTGCAATTGTTGGGATGGAGATGGCTGTGAGGGGTAAATGGGATGATCTCAATTTCAAGTTATTCAACAACATGGCTTTTATTAGTTTATGGTTTTGTTCACATATAATCTATGCTTCGTTTAAAGTAAACAGTTGAGTTTATATTTTAAACAGTTGAGTTTATATTTCAAATCATTTTCCGAGTTTATGCTTTTCTGTATGCCTATTTGCCACTTGAAAATTTGTGAAATTAAAACTAAATTTCAGTATATTGGTCATTAGCCAGCCCATTAGCTTTTCATTTAGAATTTCTAAGTGTATTGACAGAACAAATAATTAATAATATATAAATATAAATATATATATATTTTATTGTTTTCTTTTATATTGAGGCAAAGTTTAAATGTTTGCAGTTATTAAGTTTAAATGTTTACAGTTATTTACAAAACAGTAAAATATTATACATTAAATTTAGAACATGTTAATTAGATTTAAGTATGAAATTTGGATAGTTATTAATATGAATTATTATTACTTAAATTTCTTTTAAGGTGATATCTTATAAAAAAAAATTCAATATTTTTTTTAATAATGTTGTTAATGTAAATAAACTTATAGTATAAGGAATTTAAATAAACCATTTTATTATTATTATTTTGATTTAGTGCTTCATTTTAGGGATGCTATATCTCTCATTCTTAGTGAACTGAAGTTCAAATATTTATAGTTATTTACACACACTATCACATCTCCACTATTCTAAATGTTTAGAATCATTTATAAAAAAGTACAATATATCCATATAGTAAGTTATATATTAAATTTAAAACATGTTAATCAAATTTTAATATAAAATTTTAATGGTTATGAATATGAATCATTAATACTATGATTCCTTCCTAAAAACTTGTTTATAACTTTTTGAACATAAAAAAGAAAAAAATTAATATAATGAATTAAATTAAATATTTATTATTATTATTTTGATTTAATGCTTCATTTTATGCATACTAAATCTCTTTTCATATAAAACCAAATTTTAAATGTGTACTCATTTACGAATACTACAACACCTTCACTATACTAAATATCTACAATACTTTACAAACTATACAACATTTCTATTGCACTAAGTTATAAAGCACCTCAAAATGCTACCAAAATATTATTTATCAACTTAAAAACCCTTAAACCATCTTTAAATTCTCCATAAATGATTATGTACTCTTGAAAAAAGTTGGCAACTTTTATTGACTTCATTATATTTTAAAATGAGTTACTAATTAATAATAAATCTCAACAATAACTGCATTACAGATCTTGATCTACATCCTAGGGAATCGGACAACAATAGATTAATTCTAAAAAATAGGTTGCTTGATTGATGCACAACAATAGATTAATTCTAAAAACAATTCCTGTGATGCTTTTAAAAGTAAGTTAGCCATGGTTTGCCAGTCGAAGAAGAGAAATTTATTCATATGCCCGTGTTTGTAGTTAGGTTGCAAAATATTACATTTGGTGGACAAACGACTAGGAGGACATCACCATCAAGAAAGAGATAAAAGGATAAGAAGATGAGGAAACGTATTCACCATCAACAAAGAGATAAAAGGATAAGAAGATGAGGAAACATATTTCGTGGTGATAGGAAGAGATATTTCTTAAGAGATCTTGCTCGCGTCTCCTTCATTTTCTTGGTTGTCTCCACGGTGATCCTCATTGCAACGAGGAAAGTTGCAAAAGAAGGAACGAAATGTTCGAATGTCAACATATTTTTATCGCTAATTGTTGATGTTGGCTCTGTGAGTATCATTCGGCCTGCCCGAAGGAGAAAAACGATCTCAGAGACAATGTTGCCGGAGAAAAAATCATTGGAGGATCACGATTAGTTGTAGCCGTAAACCAGATGAAGGGTCTTGTTGATTGAAATGTGGGTTAATCAACAATTTTATCTCCAAAAGTTGTTTGTCTGTACTTGACTGTGTACAAAGGGTTGAGACGTGTAGGATGACTGGACATTCTTTCATGTTATAAAGCACTGTTTGTGGAGGTTACATTCTATGTAGTGACAGACCCGTATAATGTTGGCATTCCTGTGTACAGAGACTGCAAAGGTGTTTCGAAAGTTTTCAGAGACTGCTATACCAATTTTGTTTTCTGTTGGAACTACTACACCTACATGCAGACTCTCAGTTAGAGCATGCAACTACATGCAACTGCATGCGGACTCTTAGTTAAAGCATGCAACTACATGCAACTACTACACATCTACATGCGGACTCTTAGTTAGAGCATGGGATTGCATGCAAGATTCCTTTTGCATGAATTACTCCTTGATTTGCTCCTTCTTTAACTCCGCAACTGACTAGTTATCTCCGGAACTTGTTGTAGGTGTTGAGTCTTCTCATTGATCACCACTATAGTTCATTACCTTTGGATCTTCACCCACTATAGTTCATTACCTTGGGATCTTCACCCAGTAATGCTATATAATGAGCATTGTAACATATTTTCTAATGAATCATTCTTTTCTTCTTTCAATTTTCTTTTAATGTTTTTGCTCTGCAAAGCTGTGTGTTCAACCTTTACTAGCTAGATTCATCTGTGCAGGCTTTCTAACACATTTACATGGTATCAGAGCCCCTTTGAGGCTTGGAGCAGCACTAAACCAGAGATCACTCACCTCCGTGTTTTCGGCTCTCGAGCATGGGCCCGGATCCCCTCTGAAAAGAGGAAAGCTCTTGATCCACAGAGCATTGAGTGCATCTTTGTTGGATACCCTGATGGTGTGAAGGGATATCGACTCCTCATTCCCTCTACGGACAAGCTCATCATTGAGCGAAGTGTCAAATTTGAGGAAAGTCTTTCGCATGCACCTCAGTCACCGCATGCAGACACTTTTTATCTACCTCATGTCCGAGATGATGACTCAGTGCACTCAGATGTAGATACAGATCATGCAGATGCCAAGGAAGAGCATGCAGATGCAGAGACAGAGTCTTCAGATACAAATCTAGTGCATGCAAATGATGATCCACATCCAAGCCCAGATCGGGCTTCTAGCAGTGAATCATATTCCCCTGTCATAAATCAGAGAACAAGGAGCTTATGGGATATATATGCACAAGACCAACCAGCGGCTAGAAATGGTCTTGTGGGGGATAATTATGATCTGCAGAGGACTAGCTCAGAGCTTATTGAGCCTCCTCTTGTCCTCATTGCCACTGAACCATCGCCCTCCTGGCATTGTCATTTGGTTCAGTCTTCTGATCCACAGTCTTATGCTAAGGCTGCTGGGCATCCATCTTGGGAGTCCGCCATGGAGGAGGAGTATAACTCCCTCCTTGAGAACAAGACTTGGGATCTGGTCCCCCTTCCTTCAGGAAGGAAACTTGTCTGATGCAAATGGGTCTATAGGACCAAGAGTGCTGCAGATGGGCAAATCACTAGATGGAAAGCGAGGCTAGTAGTTAAAGGCTTCCAACAAGTGCATGGCATTGATTATGATGAGACATTTGCTCCAGTAGCAAAGATGGATTCCATACGCCTTACACTTGCCACAGCAGCTGCCCAACGGTGGGAAGTACATCGGATGGATGTGAAGAATGCCTTTCTTCATGGAGACCTATCCGAGGAGATCTACATGGAGCAGCCACATGGTTTCATTCAGGATTCATCTTTGGTCTGTAGACTGAAGAAATCTCTCTACGGCCTTAAGCAGGCCTCGAGAGCTTGGTACGTGAAGATGGATTCTTTTCTCTTATCACAAAACTTTGAAAGATGTAAGTCTGATCCGAATGTTTACATGCTTAGGACACATGATTCTCTTCTTATCTTAGTTTTGTATGTATATGATCTCCTACTCACTGGCAGCTCGGCTTCAGCCATTGCTACAGTCAAGAGGGCCTTGCATGATAGGTTTTTGATGACGGACATGGGTCCATTACACTTCTTTCTTAGTCTTGAGATTAGCCAAGATGCCATAGGCATCAAACTCTCTCAGGCTAAGTATGCACGGGATCTCCTCGAGAGATTTCACATGGCTGACTGCAAGCCAGCACCGACTCCTTTTTATTCTGGGGTCCGCCTTGAGGATGGAGGTGACACTCCATTAGTTGACAGCACTCTCTACTGTCAGCTAGTGGGGAGCTTATTGTACCTCACCCACTCCAGACCAGATCTCTCATATGTAGTCGGGGCAGTTTCCAGATACATGCAGGAGCCACATGAGCTACACTGGAATGCTGCCAAGCGCATCCTCTGATATGTGCAGGGCACCATCACCTTTAGGATTCACTATGCAGCAGGCAGTGCATTGAATCTCCTTCGCTTCACAGATTCTGATTGGGCGGGAGACAGCATTGATCGGAAGTCCACCTCTGGCTATTCACTCAGTCTAGGATCTGGCCCTATCTATTGGTCGAGCAAGAAGCAGGCTGCTATTGCTCTCTCTTCAGCTGAGGCCGAGTACAGAGGAGTAGTCAACATCACCATTCAGGCTCTGTGGCTACAACACTTCCTCACTGAGTTGGGTGTTCAGTTCTGCCAGCCCATTGTCATCTAGTGTGACAACCAGAGCACTCTCAAATTTTGCAGGGATCCAGTACAGCGGCAGCGGACGAAACACATAGAGATCCATATGCACTACATCAGAGACTTAGTACATGATCGGGTCATTGATTTGCAGTTCTGTCCCTCAGCCGAACAGACTGCAGACATCTTCACCAAGACATTCACTGAGCAAAAGTTTCGCTCTCTGCGTGATCATCTTGGAGTGAAGGACACAGTTGCTTAGCAACTGT